>CM076583.1:915272442-915471384 GCA_034641835.2 Pinus albicaulis | reverse complement strand
AATTCTAAAATGAAAAACAAGTTTGGTTATATTTGTTCAAGGAAGTGATATCCCCTATAATGATTTACCAATCTTGAAACTTTAAAATCAAATTGAAATTACAATGACAAGACTTGAAAGAAAGTAAAAGTGTACTGCTGAAATGAAAAGGTGCTACTAATCTAATGAATCAAAACAGGAAACTAGTGAACATGAAAACCAAACTATTCTTGCTGCCAACTAAACATAAAAGAAACTATGCTTATGGAAATTCAAAATTGCAATAAAATAAATCTAAATCAGATTACATCAATTCATTTTCTGACCCTTCATCATTAGACCAGCTATGACTTTCGGAAGTAATCATAAACAACTTGTGTAACTGATATTTAATTTGGAGAAAGTAAACTAATACTAAACCATACACTCATGATTCAATCCCTCGCCATCAGTCCAGCTGTGGCTTTCGGAGGCAACTGAAGATGTCATATATGATTTAATATATCTAAATTTGCAGAAAAGAAACTAATACTAAACTACACATTTCATAATGCGGTCCCTCACCATCAGTCCAGCTGTGGCTTTCGGAGGCAACTGAAGATGCTATGAGCAGCTTAATATATCTAAATTTGCAGAAAAGAAACTAATACTAAACTACACATTTCATAATGCAGTCCCTCACCATCAGTCCAGCTGTGGCTTTCGAACAGTAGAAAGTGATTGTAGTGATAATATGTTGTTAACCTATTTTGAATCGGATAAGCAAAGCTAAAGATACACCAAAACGGTGAAATTTAAGCTATGAAAAGCAAATAGCGACGGAGACAATGTTAGTTCATGTCATTAGTCAAAATGCTATAAAAATGCTATAAAAATGCCCGGGCTGTCTACCTAAAACCTGCACAAGAAAACTGATCAGTGATTAACAATCATAAAAACATGAAAGACAGGAATGAAATGGAAATTATGGAAATGTATGAACAGAAATGAAACAACTACAAAATATGAACATATGATGGATTATGATACAATGACTTTTTAAAGAAATGAAATGAGAAATATATACATTAATACACAGAACCTTGGCTGAGCAGGGGCCCTCTACGCAGCTTTGGTAACGATCCTCAAACACGAATTAAGTTGAAAAACAGAGTTTTCTCATATTAAAAAGCAGTTCATTACAGACTGGTAGTATTACGGCTCAAGGCATCGTAATCACTACAAAGCAAACATAACAGAGTATGCACATCAACTATCAACTAACAATGATCAACTAACAACTGATAACCAGCAACTAGCAACTAACTCTACGTGTGTATGCAAACGCTCTATATAAAACAATAAACTGTAACTGTCTCCTGAAGTTTATGATAGCAGAGAGCACGTAGACCACTACGGCCACGGATATAGGAGTATGGCCATGTTGGAAAACGAATCTACGGAAGGTGGATGCTTGAATTCAACTCTAGAACTCTGCACAGATGTCGATTTAACCTCCGCAAGCTTAGAAACGGCCATATGGATGTTTATTTGCCACGAAACAAAGTCCAGCCGACATGAAACTCCATAGTTGACTTCCACGTGGATGGCTTTGACCGCGGCTTCTTTGGACGAATTTACTTGAACCAATAGGACACGAACCATGTCCTCGTCATTCCTAGCCTGCCCATGTGGCTCATTTCCTTTGTAGACACCTGTAGCATAGATTTCCACAAAATAGCTGCGGAAAGTTGCAGCAGCTGCGGAAAGTGGCAAGTTTCCGCAGCTGTATGAACAAAATCTAGATCAAATAGAAAACACAAAAACATAATTAAAAACCATGTTAGATACCCTTTTTCACATGATATTGACAATTTTGGAGGTTTAGGTGAGTGAAAAAGGTATGGAAAAGTGTATGGAAAAGAGGCAAATTCGGGACTCAACATACCCCCACTGTGAAGGTGTTGCATGTCCTCATGAAACCAAAATTTTGATACTCTTTGTTCAATTCATGTTCCTTGATACTTCAGCCAGCACATCTAACCCCCTTCTCTTCTTCTTTGGTACTTCCATCATTTTGGGTTTCTTCATTAAGCACCTGAATTTGATATTCACAAGTGCTCTGCTCAATTTTTGGCATTTCCTTTTTAACTTCTTATTCTTCTTTTGCCAAATACCCAAATGTAACATAGTATTGTCATGGATGATCTTGTCCAGTTTACCTTTCTCTTTGAGTGTTTCATTTTAATTTTTGATATGCCGATTCAAAAGCTCCAGCTCAAAAATTTCCTGTTTTAATGACTGAACTAAATCATCCTGCAATGTATGAGGCTGAATAGAAGAGGTACTTGGGCCTGTGGCTGCCTTCTCCAAGGATTCTATATAGTCATATACCTCCTGCTGTTTGGGGTCTACTTTCGGTGTCTTTTTCATTGGGCTGTCCCCAAAGTGTTGCAAGGGAGAATTATGTTCAAAATCTGGCCGAGGAGAACTTACATCAATATTTTGCTGAGAATAAGATGGAGTACGCTCATTGTCTGATTGGGAGTGAAAGGAGTCAGGTTCACTAACTGACTGAAATGGACTATGGTCAGTTGGAGACTGTTCAGATGTCTCCTCACCCAAATCAATGAAATCAGGACCTTTAATTTGTGTTTTTCTCAATTTTCCCTTAAACCTGCTGCTTCTCCTCACATGTTGTGGTACACTACCCTTTTGTTCTTGTTTTCCTGTCTCTGCCTTCTTGGATATAGATGACCGTTTTTGAAGAAAAACTAATCTTTCAGATAGTATTTGGTGATCTTCTTCTTCAGAAGAAGGAGTTTTATGGACAACCTCAATAATTTCTTTCCCTTTTGGTATTATTGGCTTCTTAGTTTTGATTTCCTTCTTCTTCCTTTTTATCAATCTCTCTTCCCTATCAGTTTTCTTCATAGTAGTAGTAGAAGTATTTTGGATTTCATCTACTGTTCTTTTCCTTCTACTTCTTTTTGCTGTGCTAGCTGCGGGAATTTCCTGTGTAGGAGCAACTTGGGTTTCAACATTCATTTTCTTTCTTCTACTCCTTCTAATTGGACTACCTTGAGGAATTTCCTGAGGCTCTTCAAAGAAGTTTCTAACTAGGAATTGTTCCCATGTATCTTTTCTTTCTTTTAGCTCCTTTTCAATCAGAATTTTTATAAGCCCATGATGATATAAATGAGGCTCTACATCTCCTAGGTGTTTTTGCACAGTCACAGCCATTTTCTTCAAGCTATTGAATAGGGAATAAGGAAGATTGAGAGTTTGGTTTTCAAGAAAATTCATCAATAGCCTAGTATGATACATGTACATAGAGCCAAAACGGCCTTCACATGTAATAAATTTCTGAACAATGAGTAATAAAGTGGCCCATTCATCTTTTATTGCATGCACAGGGATTCCTCTTTTGAAAACAGTGATATCCATACCTTGATTTCGGAGGATTTTTCTCCATGCCTCATCACTGATACTTTTATTTTTGAACCAACGTTCTCCTTCCTGAAGAAGCTCTGTGGCTGTTGCTATTGATGCTTCATTGACCAAAAACTTGAGGTCTCCGACTTCTGCTTCCGAGCCATCAAATGATCTTGCAAACGCTTTTGTAACTTCTCTATGGTAACCCCTGAATTTCTGAATAAAACGCAGCCATTTAGCTTTCCTCAACATCTCCTTTGCTTGTGGAAATCCCTCTATAAACTTCGGTCCTTCCGGCTCTGCCCTTAATAATTTTCCCATTTTACTTCTCTGTGCTTCACAGGCTTGCCTCTGTGAGGGTTTAAGTGGAAATGGAGCGATGGAATACACAGGATCGAGCACAATACTGTGGAGATGTTATCATAAAATGGAAATGAGTACCATAAACAGAATGGAGTAAGACTGTGGGTAGATATACGGGAGTGAGAGTGAGCAAAAGGAACGGAATGGAGTGAAACAGGGAGTGAGAATGAGTAGAGTGGGGTTTTGTAAACACGACAGAGACACGACAAAGAGGTTAAAAAAGTATAATGCATTCGGCCGCGTTTTGAATTTTGGTGGCTGTGTCATAAATATGAACACGTTTCAATCAATGATTATGAAGTTATGCGGCTTGTAAGAGTCCTTTGTCAACTCAAATACGTATCATTATCTACGGTGGGATATTTGCACATGAGTGAGAGTCGGAATTTCAATGATGAAACCGTTTGTGAATAAATGCAAGAGGATAACATAGAGATCGTGGAAGGTTACGGGACTGTCAATATAATCATTGCGCTTTATGGGTAGAGCTCATAGTTTAAAATTACATAAAAATGTGTTTTTCGATACTATTTGAAATAAACTTTATTCATACCTTTGGAATCCTTTCTTTTGCCCTTGGTCTTCAACTGATTGATCTTCATTAGTGTCTTGAATGTTCCATTGATCCTCCCTCCTGCGTTTTATTTCATAATTATGAAAATAACAACTAACTGTAAATTCTTTTTGAAAACAGAGTAGTAGTAGCTGCGGAATCTGCTTCTGGCTGCGGAAACTGGAGTCAGCTGCGGAAACAGATGTCAGCTGCGGAAACTGACACAGCTATTACTTGGCTGAAATATAAATGAACAAATGACAAATGACCAGGTGGAAATGGTCATAAAAAGATTTTTATTGATGGAATGGATGAAATGAAGTGGAATGAAGTGAAATGAAATGAAATGAAATGAAATGAAGTGGAATGAAATGGAGTGGGTGGTGAGATGAAATGAAATGAAAGACAGATTTTTTTTGGAAAATATAGAGTGTCAGGTGTCCCTGATTTTCACCCCATATTTTCTGTATAAGACTGCCAATCAATGATTGGTTTTCAGGCTTATACCATTTTTTTTTCTTCTTTTTTTCTTTTTTCTTTTTTTTCTTCTTTTTTTAACTTGAAAAACAAAAGCTAGGCTGGTGGAGAAGAAGAATTCTTCTGTACCAGCCTGATTGCAGAACTTTCTTGAAACAACTTGACAAAATCCTCTTTAGAGAGTGGCTTATGATAAACTTTCAATCTATGGCCATTCACTATAAGAGGAGTTTGAAACTCATCAATGGTCTTGATTCTTACGGCTCCATTGTTAAAGATCTTGTCAATCTCATATGGCCCAAGCCAATGAGTCTGAAATTTCCCTTGAAAATCTTTAAACTTGGAGTCAAATAACAATGCCCAATCTCCTTCTTGAAACTTCTTCTCTTTGATATATTTGTCATGCCATTTAGTTCTTTGATATTGAACTAGATCAGTTCTTAGAATTGCTTCTTGTCCGATCTCATCTAGCTCATTCAACTGCTCCATTCTATGCTTTTGGGCTTCTGATAAGTCCATCCCCAACTGAACTGCTATCTTGAAGGTCTTGACTTGGAACTCTATGGGGAGCAAGACTTCTTTCCCATAAACAAGTTCATAGGGAGAATGTCCTGTTGTATTCCTCCATGTAGTTCTGTAGGCCCACAAGGCTTTTGGAAGCCTTTCTGCCCAATCTCTTCTATGTAGATGAACAGTTTTGGTGATGATACTTTCAAGAACTTTGTTTGTGGACTCCACTTGACCGTTTGCTTGTGGATGGTAAGGAGTAGATTTTATGTGCTTGATTTTGTATTCTTCCATCAACTTCTCCACCAAATTTGATGTGAATTGGCTCCCCTGATCTGTTACAATTTCTCTTGGAACACCAGAGCGAGTAAAAATATCCTCATAAAGAAAATGAACAACTGAATTTTCAGTAGCAGATACTAATGCTTTAGCTTCTACCCATTTAGTAACATAATCAGTGCAAACCAATATATACTTCTTTTGCTTCGATGGTGGATTAATCGGTCCTATGAAATCTAAAGCCCATTTTTCAAAGGGTTCAATGAGTACCTGTGTTTGCAATGGCATTTCATTTGAAAGGGTAGGTTTCCCTACTCTTTGGCAACTATCACACCTTTTGACATATTGTTTTGCATCTTTGAAGAGGGAAGGCCAATAATATCCCAAGGAAAGGATTTTATAGGCCGTCCTTTTGTCCGCAAAGTGTCCGCCGCATGGTTCATCATGACATGCCTTAAGAATATCGGGCATTTCATCTTCCCTGACACATCTTCTGATCACAAGATCTGGCCCTGTTTTAAACAATTCGTTAGAAATCCATGAATATCTTGAACTCTCCTGAATAATTTTTCGTTTTCTCTTGGAAATAAATGTGAAGGTAGTTTCCCTGTAACCAAATAGTTAGCAATATCTGCATACCAAGGGGTCTTAATAGTTACTGCAAACAAATATTCATCAGGAAACTTATCTTCTACAGGAGAATCTTCTTTAGTATTCTGAATCCTAGACAAGAAATCAGCTACTGTATTCTGTTTTCCTGGTCTATCCAACACAGTAATATTGAATTCTTGCAAAATTAAAAGCCATCTTTTCACTCTGCCATTAGTAACAGGTTTGTTCATTAAATATCTAATTGCAGAATGGTCAGTATGAATAAAAGTTTCATAGCCTGTTATGTAATGTCTAAACTTATTAATTGCATGAACAACAGCTAAGAATTCTTTTTCAGTCACAGTATAATTCAACTCTGTGGGAGTCAAATTTTTACTGGTGTAATAAATGGCATAAGGAATTAAATCTTTTTGACCCAACACAGCTCCAAGAGCTGTATCTGAAGCATCTGTAGAAATATGAAAAGGAAGTTTCCAATTTGGTCCTCTCAAGATAGGTGCTTCAGATATTCTTATTTTCAAAGTTTCAAAAGCTGATTGACAATCAGGATCCCATTTAAATTCACAGTATTTTGTAAGCAACTTGAAGAGTGGAGATGCTATTTTAGTGAAGTTTTCTATAAATCTTCTATAGTAACCAGTAAATCCTAGAAAACTTCTAACATCTCTTTGACAATTTGGAATAGGCAACTTGGAGATGACTTCAACTTTTGATCTATAAACCTTAATCCCATCTCCTGAAATATGATGTCCTAAAACAATCCCTTCAGTAAACATCATAAAGAATTTTTCATGGCTTAATGAAAGGTTTGTTTCTTTACATATTATGAGAACTTTTTCCAAATTTTCTAATGCCTCTTCAAATGAATTACCATAAACTGTAAAATCATCCATATAAACCTCTACACAATCATGGATTAGATCAGAAAAAATTCCTAGTACTGCTCTTTGGAATGTTGCAAGTGCATTACATAACCCAAAAGGAAGAACTCGGTAGGCAAAAGTTCCCCATGGACGAGTAAATGTGGTCTTATCTTGATCTTCAGGTGCTACCTGAATTTGATTATAGCCACTAAAACCATCCAAAAATGAAAAGTACTTTTTACCTGCTAATGTATCTAATACCTTATCAATAAAAGGCAAAGGAAAGTGATCCTTCAAAGTTGCTTTATTCAATTCCCTGTAATCAATGCATACTCTCCATTTACCATTCTTTTTAGGTACTATAACCAAAGGAGAAACCCATCGGCTATCTGAAATTGGATAAATGAAGTTTACATTAAGAAGTTTTTGGAGCTCTTCTTTCACTATCTCCCTAAGATTTGGATTCATCCTTCTTTGAGGTTGTCTAATTGGTCTACTGTTTTCCTCAATATAGATATGATGAATGCAAGTCTTAGGATCAATACCCTTCATGTCAGTATACTCCCATGCAAATGCAGTAGAATGTTTTTGCAAGATTCTGGTTAGTTCTTCTTGTTGTGACTTCTCCGGATGTTTGTTGATATTCAATGTCTTTTCTGGAAAAATCTCAAAAGCAGAATTACCAAACTCTTCCATAGAGTAGAGAGACATTTTTCTTGATGATAAATATTCTATGTCAGATTCCAACTGAAATTGTGTGGGGTCATATTCTGAAGTTATCTCAAAATTTTCTAATGTGTTCAGAATTTGACTATCCTCACTAATTTCAGAAATGGTAAAGACGGGTTGTATAGTGTTCTCATCATCGAACCATTCATTGTCTCCTATTTCTGTGATTGCTCTTGCTGGAGGATACAAATTGAATTTCTTTGTCGAATTACCATTAGAAATGTACATGTCTCTAGATCTACAACTAATAAAAGCATCAGCTGTGGCTAGCCAAGGTCTTCCTAAGATAAGTGGATGTCCTCCTAGATTACTTTTGGGAGTCAAAATCATAAATTCTACTGGATATTCCCAAGAATCTAAGGAGACTGAAATATCTTCTAATACACCATCTGGTTTAATAACCGATCGATCTGCAAGTTGCAATAAAGTAGGTATAAAAAGAAGGTTAGGAAGTTTTAACTGTTCCATAGTCTGTCTACTCATAATGTTGATAGCAGCCCTAAGTCAATCAATGTGTTTGGAATTTCTATCCCATTTATATGTGTCTTGACAATTGGACTTCCTGGATCTACATACTTCTGCATGGTAATTTTTCCCATCATAATGTCTGCAATCTTTCCTACCAGGTGGATTCTTCTTGTGTCCTTTAGCTTCCTTCTTGGTCTTTTGAAACTCAACTCCTTTATGGTTTTTGCTAGAATAGGAATTTCTCGAATGGCTTGTAGAAATTGAATCTTGATACAAACATTCTTCAATTCATCTAGAAAGTCATAGTTAGGCAACAAGATTTGTTTTTCCACCCCCTTATCAATTTGTAGTCTTTCCGGAAAAGGAGGTGTAGATGAAGATACGGGTTGCTCAACTATAGGAGTTGTGGATGTTAGCTTTTCTTTTTCTTTTTGAATTTTTGAATTTTGAAGAGATTCTTCCTCAGAACCCTTATTGACTTGAAGAGAGTCATCCTCAGAGGTATCTTGCTCTTGAATATCTATAGAAGGTTTTTCTAAAACTCTACCAGATCTGAGTTGTACATCGTTGAGAGGAACAATCATATAGGTAGGAAATTGTTGTCCTTCTACCATGTAAGTATTCTGAGGATTCTTAATGTTAGGATTTGGCAATGGCTGAGCTGGAAGTTGATTTGTCTTTTGTTGATATGGGAGCATGAGTTGAGGATTTGGATTTTGTTGAGAAGGTTGTTGTTGTGGAAATGGCAATGAAAGTTGTGGATTTGGGTTTGGAAGTTGTGGAGCTTGTTGATTTTGAAAAGATGGAGGATATTGATAAAATTGAGCAAATCTACCATAAGGATTTTGCATCCCTTGTACCCATGGCTGATATGAGTTTTGATGTTGGGGCCAAGGTTGTTGCCAAGGAGTCCAATTTGGTGGGGTTTGAAGATTCATAGGGTTATTAAACCCTTGAGATTGTTGTCCCTGCCAAGGTCTCCTTGCGACAAAACAGAGAGATTCTATTGAATTTGGATCTTCTTGAAAAACGGCTTTGAGTCCAGGGATTGAAGGACAATCCTTGATTTCATGATTTTCTGAGCAAATCATACATGTTTCTACAACTTTTGCATCCAAGGGACATTCCCTTAAAGCATGTTTCTTTCTACATTTCGGACAAAAGATGGCTAAAGCATCTGTTTCTGCTTTCTGCTTGTTTTGGATTTTAAAGGTGTCTAGTTGTTCACTAAGGCTCCCTAAGATATCAGTTTTGAACTCATCAAGCATATTACCAATCTCTGCCCTACTTACCGATCCAGTTGCAGATTTGTTAGCCCTAATAAGAGAAGAATCCCTAGGCCCTTTTCCAGTTTTAGATTTTCCTCTTGAGAGATGGATACATAGTTATGTTATATCATGAAATGGAAGTTGAGAAATGTCTCCTTTCCCCATCATGTTTAAAATGTCTATCCATTCATCTCTAATGGCTTTTAATAGGAGGGCTTTCAAGGTTTCATTATCTAAGTTGTTCATCTTTGCTCTTTTCAAGTTGTATTGAAATCTTTCAATTAAGTCTTCCAAATTTTCATCTTCTTTTTGCATCATTTTGAATACCTCATCCTTGTGATTGGTGGGCATACAATAGTCCAAGTATCTGTCCAAAAATGTTTGTTTCATATCATTCCAAGTCTTGATAGATTGAGTGGCTAATCCCATGAACCATTTCAAAGCAGATCCCTTCAATGTTGAAGGAAACAGTTTGAGTTTTTGAGAATCTTCCATATAGTCATAAGTTCGGCACACTACTTCAAACTCAAACAGAAATGTTTCGGGATCCTCACTTCGCAATCCATAAAAGTTAGGGAGAACAGATGGTGAGATATTTTTCATTGTTGCATGAGTTTCCTCATCAACTATAGGGAATCCAAGCAAATTGTCCCTATTTCTACCGTTATTTCCTTCACCATTGTTATCTTCATTATCTCCTCCTCTTATATCTCCACCTCTATTTATTACTTCCTCTGCCATGATAGTTTCTTTAGAGTCCTTATAGTCCTCTAGTTCTTCTACCAAGGAAGGATGAGAGAAAGTCTCTTTGTTTTCTAAGTGGGTTTTAGTAGGTGGTATAGGAGAATCCTCTAATTCAGTTGTTCCTTGACTTCCAAAAATCTTAAGGCTAGGGGTAGATGGTGGTGAATCTGGTCTATGCCTTGAAGAAGATGGAGTTGTGAAAATAGAACTCTTGGCTTTAGCTATAAACCTTCCCCTAGAATCTCTTGCTCTATGCATGTCATTTTTTTTTATTTTTTTTATTTTTAAAAAGTTGGGCTAATAATTCTCTTTCTGATCTTCCAGGTCACACTAGGTGCAAGAAGAGAGCATACTTAAGAAATTACTGAACCAATAACTCTCTTTTATGATCCTCCAGATCACACTAGGTGCAAGAGGAGAGCATACTTCAAGAAGTTATCAAGTTTTCCCTTCTTTTATGATTTTGTTTTTTTTTTTTTTTTTTAAGAAATTGGCTACCTAGTTACACTTCCCCGGCAACGGCGCCAAAATGTTTGGTCAATTTAGTGTCTCCTAAATTGCTGCATTTAATTTGTCAATCCGGGAATCGTAAGCTGATGAAGTGCGGCGCACTATATGTGCAAGATAACCTCTTTCTTAACTTTTTGTCGTTTTCGGTCTTTCTAAGGTGAAATGGAAATTCTAAAATGAAAAACAAGTTTGGTTATATTTGTTCAAGGAAGTGATATCCCCTATAATGATTTACCAATCTTGAAACTTTAAAAGCAAATTGAAATTACAATGACAAAACTTAAAAGAAAGTAAAAGTGTACTGCTGAAATGAAAAGGTGTTGCTAATCTAATGAATCAAAACAGGAAACTAGTGAACATGAAAACTAAACTATTCTTGCTGCCAACTGAACACAAAAGAAACTACGCTTATGGAAATTCAAAATTGCAATGAAATAAATCTAAATCAGATTACATCAATTCATTTTCTGACCCTTCATCATTAGACCAGTTATGACTTGCGGAAGTAATCATAAACAACTTGTGTAACTGATTATTTAATTTGCAGAAAGTAAACTAATACTAAACCATACACACATAATTCAATCCCTCGCCATCAGTCCAGCTGTGGCTTTCGGAGGCAACTGAAGATGTCATACATGATTTAATATATCTAAATTTGCAGAAAAGAGACTAATACTAAACTACACATTTCATCATGCAGCCCCTCACCATCGGTCCAGCTGTGGCTTTCGGAGGTAACTGAAGACGCTATGAGCAGCTTAATATATCTAATTTTGCAGAAAAGAAACTAATACTAAACTACACATTTCATCATGCAGTCCCTCACCATCAGTCCAGCTGTGGCTTTCGGAGGCAACTGAAGACACTATGAGCGGCTTAATATATTTAAATTTAACTACTGAATCAGATAAACAAAACTGAAATGTACAAAGCAAGACTGAAGTTAAACAAATGCTATGAAAAGGAAACTAGCAGCAGAATAATGTTAGTCTCATATCATTAGCCAAAATTCTATAAAAATGCTAGAAATTTTGTCTACCTAAAATTTACCTTGCAAAGAAAACTGATCGATGATTAACAATCATAAAAGAAAACATGAAAGACGAATGAAATAGAAGTGTAAAATGTATGAACAGAAATGAAACAACTACAAAATATGAACATATGATGGATTATGATACAATGACTTTTTAAAGAAATGAAATGAGAAATATATACATTAATACACAGAACCTTGGCTGAGCAGGGGCCCTCTACGCAACTTTGGTAACGATCCTCAAACACGAATTAAGTTGAAAAACAGAGTTTTCTCATATTAAAAAGCAGTTCATTACAGACTGGTAGTATTACGGCTCAAGGCAGCGTAATCACTACAAAGCAAACATAACAGAGTATGCACATCAACTATCAACTAACAATGATCAACTAACAACTGATAACCATCAACTAGCAACTAACTCTACGTGCATATGCAAACGCTCTATATAAAACAATAAACTGTAACTGTCTCCTGAAGTTTATGATAGCAGAGAGCACGTAGACCACTACGGCCACGGATATGGAGTATGGCCATGTTGGAAAACGAATCTACGGAAGGTGGATGCTTGAATTCAACTCTAGAACTCTGCACAGATGTCGATTTAACCTCCGCAAGCTTAGAAACGGCCATATGGATGTTTATTTGCCACGAAACAAAGTCCAGCCGACATGAAACTCCATAGTTGACTTCCACGTGGATGGCTTTGACCGCGGCTTCTTTGGACGAATTTACTTGAACCAATAGGACACGAACCATGTCCTCGTCATTCCTAGCCTGCCCATGTGGCTCATTTCCTTTGTAGACACCTGTAGCATATAATTCCACAAAATAGCTGCGGAAAGTTGCAGCAGCTGCGGAAAGTGGCAAGTTTCCGTAGCTGTATGAACAAAATCTAAATCAAATAGAAAACACAAAAACATAATTAAAAACCATGTTAGATACCCTTTTTGCACATGATATTGACAATTTTGGAGGTTTAGGTGAGTGAAAAAGATATGGAAAAGTGTATGGAAAAGAGGCAAATTCGGGACTCAACAGATATTCCTTGAGTTTCCGTATTCAGGGATGGACTTCCAAGAGGATCCGGACATGGGTCTTCCTCTTGACTATGCATGGGGTCCAGCAGGTATGACCTCTTATGTTTTCTACATTTTTAGGGTTATATTTTCATATCTATATCTATATGTCTGTCATGGTGACACTGATATTGTTTTTTGGTTTCTTTTATTTATGTGGGGTTAGGAGGGCATCCTACTACTCCCTTGGTAGGCCACAAGCTTAGGAGGAGGGATCCGCGTGTGGTAGGTCAGCCCCAGTTTGGGGGTTAGTTCAGTCTCTGAGGTCCCTCTAGGGAGGGTAGCAGTGCTGGAACACTGGGTGGGGATACTACCCTCTTGGCGCATGCTGAGGCATTCGAGGCATGGTGGTCATATTCCAGGAGTTGTTGGTTGCTGCTAATATCTGAGTATTAGCAATAGAGTCTCGAGCTGCTAATGTTGAGGGTTGACTGGGGGCTATTGAGGTCTGGGCCGAGGTGGCAGATGCTCATGCTGTGGACCTAGCAGAGTCATGGAGTCAGCTAGAGAGGTTGACTCGAGGTTTACCGATGAGGGGATTTGATGACCTGGACAACATATGGTTGGAGATGGCGATGGCTCGAGAGAGGGCGCATCACCCAAATTTGTGTAGAGAAGCTCTTTCTATTGCAGCTGCTTCTCCTATACTGGCACCAGGTGCTCACGTGGTTTCGGAGGACCAACCAAGTGGGGCTTATCCCTAGAGATTTTGTATGATTAGTTACAACAACCATTATGAGGATGCTTCCTTGCATTGATGATATGTATGTTTTTTGACAGACGTGATAGTCAATGACATATTTTTGTATATTGGGACACATATTTTTTATGTATATATGCGAGATGTATTTTTCGTAGCTCTTATGATGTGTCTATGGTTATTTTTTTATGTTTTTATATGTTTGTGATAGATTTGATGTACTTATGATGGATGTTATGCTTATGATTTTTTTTTTATGGATGATGGTTTATACGAGATGAATTCTATTCTAGGATATTGTTAGCTATGGGATCAGCTACCTGCTTTTGATCTCTTGGTATATGTGTAAATGTAATGTGATCAAAGTGGTGGACTAACCATCGTGCATGAAAGTACTTCCTAAATAGGTGTAAATCTCGTATTTGAAAGGCTTGGTTTAACTGAGATACCACTAACTAGGGATCAAGAAATATATGTAGGCGGCTAATGCCCTAGTTGGAGGCATCGCTCAATAAAGCATTGACTGTATCATATTCTTCTTGAGTATTTGTCACTTACCCGATACATACTCCATTGGTGAGGAATGGTCACTGGTCAGGAGAGTATATGACCGAGCTGCGGCTAACTTTTGTGACCATTGAGAGGCTCCATCAACAAATCCAAAATAGTAGATGGGTAGACGATCCATCTGTGACACAAGAGAATTTTTTTTTAGAACAAGTCCATGATTATTGTGATCATCATAAAAATTTATGTTACATTCATTTTATCTCTAGGGTATTGAGACTCCCTGCCTTATGGGTGGAATTTCATGAGGTAGAGCTGATTGATGGGATTCACTAGGCATGTTATATCAAGATCATAAATAATGTATGTTCCTTTGAGGAGACAGTGTTTGATCATGTAAGGACCCTTCCATAATGTTTCGAACTTCCTGGGTCCTAAAGCTTCTTTTGTAATATTGTAGCGGAGGACTAGCTCCCCCTTGTAAAATGAGTGAGGGGTGATGTTGCGGTCAAATAACGCTTTTAGTCTTTTCTTGTGAGCCTCATTATGTTGGAGAGATTCTCGTTGACTTTCGTTGATGAGATCTAATTGTACCAATCGTTGTTCTAGAGATTGAGTATGAGTGAGGAGTTCGATGGCTACGTGTAAGTTGGGGATTTTGCATTCAATGTGAATCACAACCTCAACTCTCTATACCAACTGGAAATGTGTGAATCCTGTTGAGGATTTTACCATTGTGAAGTATGCCCATAAGACTGGAAAAATGATATGGTGCCAGTTGGTTTTATGGTTGTTTAACATGTGGTGTAACATTGTTTTGAGTACTTTGTTAATAGATACTACATGTCTGTTGGACTGGGGGTAGTATGGTGACACAAACTCATGTGTGAACCCAAGGTGATGGGATAGCTCCTAGAATATTTCATTATTGAAATGATTTCCATGGTCTAAGACTAACTCAGGTACACCAAACTGTGCGATGACATGGTTGAAGAGAAATCAATTTGCAGTTTCTACGATGTTATCGTATGTGGGCATGGCTTCTGCCCATTTGGTGAAATAGTCGAAGGCTACTATGATGTATTTTTGGTTACCAAATGATGTATGGTTGGAAGTCATAAAGTTGATGCCCCATTTTTAAAAGGGTTCTGCTACAATGACAGGGTGCAAGGGAGCAAGAAGCGCTCTTTCATTGTGAGCAAAGCATTGGCATCGTTTGCACCTTTTCATTGCTTGTATGCAATCGTGGAATAGGGTGGGCAAAAAATAATGAGCACATAAAAAAAATTTGGGCAATGGCCATCTCGAAGAGATGGACACTACAAGCCACACTATGGCAATCATTTGGGGCCTGATCAGCTTGGTTATTAGTGAGGCATCAACATAAAATTGTTTCAATGCCTCTTCGATAAAGTATTTCCCCCATGAGAAGGTATTGGGGGGTCTGATGGCATATGCACCTTCCGTCATCAGGAGTGAGTTGAGTTTTTAACTTTTAGGTTCACAAAAATAGAAGAATGTCATCATACCAAGGGTCCTTGGTCATCACTAAGAACAAACGTTCATCGGGTAGTGAGTCATTAATTTTGGATCCTTGGGTCGCACTTGGGAGATCAGTGATGAATTCGGCTAGGATTAGAGGTTTCTTTCTATTTGGGGATCTAAACCGTAGGTTGAATTCCTACAGTATAACTATCCATCAAGCGTATTTATGGTTCATCATAAGGAGTTTTATCAAATATCACATGGGGTTGATGATTTTTATGGCTATTGTAATCCTTAAGATGATGTAATGCTAAAGAATTTGTACTTCGTGTACTAGGGCTAGGGAAATTCTTTCTTCTGGATCATACCTCAAAGTAGGGCTAGCTAGGTTCTTGTTGACATAATAAATTACGTACTCTTTTTTGTCGGGCATGTTATGGAGGAACACCCCAGTTATGGTTGTATCTGACATATATAGTTATAAGGTATCGTCCTTATCATAATTTGGTGGATTGATCAAGGGGGTTGAAGACAAGGTGTCTTTCAGTGCCTCAGATTCCTTTTGAGCCTGATCATCCCACTTGAACAAAATGTCCTGACGGAGTAGGTGCAGGAATCCCTGTGTGAAATTAGCATAGTCGAGGACAAAGCATCATAAGAAGTTGGATTTTCCTTGTAGACTTTGAAGTTTCTTTATCCTTTTGTGTGGTGCTACCTCTTTGATTTCCTAGACCTTGATGGGGTCAACTCTGATTCCTTGTTGGGATACTATGAATCCTAACAGTCTGTCTACATTAATGCAGAAGACACACTTGAGAGGGTTCAAGAATAGGTTCTAGTGTCGACACCGTTGAAATACCAAACGTAAATCCTCCATATGGTCAGCTTGTTTCTTGGATTGTACTATGAGGTCATCCAAGCAGGCTAAGATACGATGAGTCAGGTCATGGAAGGTATAGTTCATGGCCCGTTGAAAGGTGGCTCCAGCGTTTTTAAGGCCAAATGGCATAACCTGATATGAAAATGAGCCCCTTGAATGTGGTATTATATTGATCCGTATGTCCTATCTGAATTTTATTGTACTCCAAGAATCCATCCATGAAGGACAAGGCCTCGTGACTCACGCAAGCATCAATGAATTGGTCGATGAAAGGATTAGGGTAGTTTTCTTTGGGACAAGCTTTGCTTAAATCTTGAAAATTGGTACAGACTCGAATGGTACCCTGTTTTTCATGAAAGGTACACGGTTAGAAACCCAAAATGTGTAAGTGATTGGGTAGATTAATCCAGCTTTTTGAATCTTGTATATCTCTTATTTGATCACTTCTCCTTTGGATGGGTGTAATTGACTTTGTTTTTCGTGGGTGGGTGATACATTAGGCCAAGTGTCCATGTAATGCCCCACGATGGTGGGGCTTAACCCTGGAATTTCCAAATAATCCCAAGCGAGGATATCCCTATACTATTTTAATAGGTTTGTATAAGTGGCTACCTCATTTTTGGAGCATGTTACCCTGAGCAAGATTTCTTCAATTTTTCCTAGTTTTTTCGAGATATTCACCTTAATGGTTGGCGAAATATTCGACATGTTTCCTTCCTCAAATGCATCAGGTTCTAGGATAGGGTTCTTGAACCAATATACCTTTCCTGAAGGAAGTAAGTCTTTGGATTCAATGGCGTAAATATCATGGGTTTTTGTGTTGCTAGGCAAAAATGTTTTTTCTGGAAGAAAAAATGAGCAGTGATGCACTGCGTCCCATGGAAAATTTGGTTCTTTCAAGGCCTCTAATATATCCTCATCAGAGTGAAACAAGATGTCTAAAGGGGAATTGGTTTTTGCTAGGCCATGAGGAATTGGTTCGAGCCTAATAGTGCTAATCAAGAGACATGAATATGATTCGGTGGTTAATGTCATGGAACCAAATGAGGTTGACAAGGTGTAGATGAGATGGGTTTTCACCATCAAAGGTAATACTATCATTGTGGTAGTTGTAGTGGTATTGACACCAAGGAATGATGAGAAGACAACATAAGTCATGGTTCTCATGCATGATGAGATGAATCATATATGGTGTTGTGTGTCATCAGTATTACGTGGTGGAATAATTTCCGTGATTTTTTTTTTTTTCCTTAGTGAGTGCATTCATGCTCTGTTGGTGGTGTATGAAGGGTACATGTATCTTCTTTTATGTGAAAATTTCGAGGGATGAAGAGGTGCCGAAATGTTCACAACTTAGGGAATTTCTCTGTATCATGGTCATGGCTCATGCAAATGTTGCATGGAGTAAATATATTGACTGAGTATATTGTATGAGATCTAGTAATACTCATCATATTAGAGGATGATGATGGGATTAAAATGTGTATTTCTTCGTTTATATCATCTCCTAGTCTTATATCTTGTGTGATTTAGATTTTGTGGGATTTTTTCTTCTCATGCTGCTCTAGCCACTCTTAACCTTGGAAGGTAATGGAAATTCATCATGTGGTGAAATTGCAAATGAATTTGACAATAAAACATGTGATATTATCTTTATTTTAGAGGTGAATGTAAGGTATGGGTGTGACCATGTGAATACTATCAGTGAACTTTTTAAGCTCCCGAAATTGATTACCCATGTGGTCATTTTTAGAAAATAAGGCACATGATATGTTTTCTTTGCTTCTTACCTCGCTGGGGTGAGGGGATGCCTTCGTCGTATTATTTGGATGATGACAAGTGGGTTAGGCCTTGAATGTTATCAACTATCTATGTTTTGGTAACTCGGAACTAACTATGTCTGGATTATTGTTCACGAACAAGTGCATGATGTCTAGCCTAAGTCAAATTCAGGGGAAATAGGGGCAATTTCAAGCATGTTGGTTATCTTGGCATATTAGAAAAGAGTGTCGCTCTTTTTTTTTCCAATCCCTTTTGACCACCGGGGTGATTGGGTACCATTTTTGGAATAATACTAAAATTGGGCATTAAGTGATTAAATGGTCACATTCATCACAAAATACATAGGTTGCGGTTGGGCGTGTGGGGGGTTTAGGGGTGGGATTTTTTCATTTTGGTGGATTCCTCTCTTCATATATGCAGATAATGGACCTATTCGCTTCATTCTCCTGGGTTGTGGAACTTTCTGCGGACTCTGAATCTTATTTGTCTAAGTCGGCAAGATTGGTAATGGCCAAGCATAGCGACTCTAATGCTAAACAGAATCGAGGAACGTAGGGAAAATGCAGAAGATGGTGGTTATCCTAGAATATCTAGAAATAATATTGATTGGGTTATAGCCCTATGAAGTACACCAGTTTAACCAGGTACCATATTTGAAACAACTCTAGAGTTGCACATTGCGTGGCCAGGTGATCACATTGTCGCATAATGCAAAAAGCTGGTCTTGAGGCTAAGGATGGTTATGGGGGAGATTTGGTTGCTCTAGTGATCTTATCTCCTATTATATATATAATATGGTCCTTTTTGCTTCAGTCCATTGAGTTGTAGTGTTTTCTGTGGATTCTGTGTTCGCATTTGCTAAATCGGGATTTTCAGCGATAAAATGTCGCATGAAATCAAATGTTGATCAGAGACGATTGAGGTTGGGACAACAACGCACGTGATGGTTTCTCCAAAAAATGTGATAAGTGTTTTTTCTATTTCTTGATAAGTTTCTTTGGGAAACATGTGTTATTGGGTACCAACAGTTGAAAGCCCTTAATTCAAGGCATTATATGATCAAGTAATCGAGTTCATCACATAATGCGCAAAATGCACATGTGGTGTGGCCTTTGTTTGCTTTATTTGAACCATTGATTTGGATGAGTATGAGCATGATGAAGGTTCTTATCATACATACAATATAGTTTTGGACTCATTCGATTTCATTTGTATGGGTTCGGAGGAGGTGTCCTCAATATTGGATTGTGATAGAGCTTGCAATGCATCCCTATATCGAGGCATCTCTGGGAAATGATGGGTGTAATGCCCATAATGGTCACATATGGCGCATGCATGATTGGTCTATAATGATTTCCCTTGGTTGCTCATGACCAGTTCCTATTTTAGGTATCTAAGGTCATGACATTTCTTTCAGTATGTAGAAGAGGTTTTAATTCTTCTAATTCTGAGAAAATGTTAGTAGAATGGCCTACAATATCGCACAATGCACAAGGTTCTAATTCCATAGGTAACTTGGGTGTATCTGTTTGTCATCATTAATTTTTACCTTTTTAGATGGCTCAATGCTTATCCTAGAATTCTAGAAACAAAATTCATGAATATTGTGAGTTCTAGAAATCTCACTTCCTTCATTATGCCTAGGATAAATTTTTCACTATTTCATTATCCCATCATGTCAAGGTCAGCCTACGACTCCCAGAAGACCCATTATGGGCTCAAGATACTCATTGTCATTGTGTTTTTCCACCTTTGACCTTAACACTCAGTTTGGCCTTGCACGGCCCCTCCATTTGACATCTATGATCACCAACCAACCTACTCTTTCCCATGTTCACCAGATATCTTAAAGAATTAATGGTCTCAAAATCCCTTTATGAGCTATTTAGATCATTCAAGTTCATCCATTTATATATCCTCAAATACACCCATTGATCAAGAATCTTTGCGTTTACATTGTCAAGATCCCAAGCCTAATCTCAGTCAAGGACCAAGTCTAAGGAATTTTCCACGAGGTCAAGGAAATGACATACCAGTTGAGAGAGAGACACCACAACTTTAGAAGAAATGAAAAGGGGAGCTATTAGTGCAGAATCCAACCTCACTAAAAAGAGCGCTAGGATGAGGTTAGAAAATAGGGTTAGTTAGAAAGATGAAACCATACCTTCCACCTCCTCATTTGATTCCAAGATTGACAGCCTAGTTAGAACCATGGAGAGAATGATGGAGAAGATAAACTTGAATGAAAGAAAACCTTCTAGGGAGAACCAAGAAAATCCCTAAAATATAAATAGGAATCCAAACTTTAGAAGGGACCCACCCCAAATCAGACAGAGGGAAAATGACCAAGAGCTTAGGCCACCTTTCCAAGATAACTATGTAGATGAAGGGGAAAGAGATATTGAACAACCTAAATACCATGTAAACTTAATAGGCTCTGATAATGAGGGTGATTTTTTTTTCACGGAAGAGGAAAAAGGTTTCTTCTCCTCAAATTAAACTGAAACAAACTATGAGGATTCTGAAGCCTACAAATTGGGATTTGAAAACGCCATAATGGAAGTACATAGGAAATATGATCTTAGGAGTAAGAAAAACCAAGAAAATTCCAAGAAGAACAATTTAGACACTACTGTTAGGAAAACCCTTGAAAATATTCCTAAAAATACAGCAGACAATACCAACACCATGGCTAAGAAATCTGACCGAAACAGAGACAAAAGTAGCCAACCAAATGGTGACACAAGCTTCTCTAGTACCTCTACTAGTGGCCCTGAGAAAATTATTTTGTCCAAAGCCCCAAATCAGAATAAGAAAATTATAGATGTAGAAAAATTTATGGTTGATAAAACTGATGTAAATATTCCTGAAACCCAAGTACCTTTCAGTTTTGAAGGAGATATTGCTAAAATCAAGATAACCATACCTCTCACCAAATTGGTAACTGAGGATATGTACAGCTCCCAAATTTTGAAATTTATGAACATAGGGAACGATATAGACACTCTAAACTTGACTGATGATAAACCAGAGTTTTTTTTTGGTCCCGAAGTAGAGGGAAAATATCAAGAAGAAGTTTTCCCTCCTTTCTATGTTAGCCTAAACATACATGACAAAATATTACACAATGCCATGCTAGATTCCGGTGCCTCAGACAACCTCATGCCTAAGGTGGTGATGGAGAGATTAGGCCTAGAAATAACCAAACCTTACAAAGAATTATACTCTTTTGATTTGAGTAGAGTCAAATGTTTAGTTCGAATCAAAGATCTTTGCATCACTTTGGCGCAAATACCCACTAAGAGTCTAGTCATGGACATAGTGGTTGTTGATATTCCCCCAAAGTATGGCATGTTGTTGTCCAAATCATGGGGAGCCAAACTTCAAGGTAGCCTCCAAATGGATATTTCATATGCCACTATCCCTGTCTTCAATAAAACTAGGAGATTATACTGATAATCCCACATGAAGTATATGGTGAGTAGCCTAGATAGGCCAAACAACACCCCTGTTTATTCCATTCATTCATATTTGGACTCTTTCATCCTGTGTAATTAAAATTACATTGGTGAACAGGCGAAAGAAAATTCGAAAGAAATAGGCCCTCCATAACACTCACACTCACCCTCAAATGAAGAAAATGATAACTAGAACTCTAGCTTCCCTGAACAACAACATAGTGGAAAATACAAACTAGAAACACTTTGGAGCATGAGCTTTGATGGCACTTGTGGCAAGTCTGGTTCAGGAGCTGGTGTTTGGATACATAACACAAATGAGGGCCATTCATAAAAAGTATATTTTCAGTGCACTAATAACATTGCAGAGTATGAGGCTCTCCTCCTAGGTTTGCACTTGCTTGAAGACTTAGGAGCTAAGAAAATAATTGTCAAAGGAGATACAGAACTTATCATTAAAGAAATCAAAGGTGAGTACTCAAAAAAGAATCCAAGATTAAGAGAGTATAGAAATGTAGCCCTATATCTTCTCAAAACTTTCGAGAAATATGATCTCACCCACATTCCTAGAGCACAAAATAGTCTTGCCAATGAGCTTGCCTTTGTTGCCATCAATTTCCAAATACCACATCCAAGTGAACAATAAAATATCAAATTCAAACACTATCCTACAGTGCCAGACAACATTAACCATTGACAAGTGTTTGAAGGTGATGAACAAATTAATGATTTTCTGCAATCTAGGAATGAATTTACATTGACCAAATGTAGCTTAGAACATGAGGAATATATTTTTGCTGAAGAACAATGCCATGAAAAAGAGTTGTCCTCTTTTGATGATATAAATCTACTTACACATCCTTATGAGGCAGAAATGTTTAAGGATTTAGACCAAAAGGACCTTAAGGTCTTTCAATGTAAGAATGACACATTACCAAGGGGCCTTGCACCTTTAGAAGAGTTGTTCAACTTTAATGATGTGGCGAAAAAACCAAAGATATAATCTACCGAGACTGATGTAGATGAATACAACATAGGAAGCATAAAGGAACCCAAAATGATTAAACTATCCAAGGCCCTTCCTCCTCACATAAAACATAAGTATATTGAACTTTTTAACGAGTTTAAAGATGTGTTTGCATGGGGGTATCAAGATTTGAAATCATATGACACAAGCATTATTCAACACAAATTCCCTCTCAAGAAAAATCACAAACCTTTCAAACAAAATTTAAGGAGAATAAACCCCGTTTTACTACCTTTAGTTGAACAAGAGATTAAAAATATGTATGATGTCGGGATCATAGTTCCCCTTAGATACTCAGAGTGGGTTTCCAACCTTGTGTTATTTAGGAAGAATACCAGGGAGATTAGACTTTGCATTGACTTTATAAATATGAACAGGGCCTCCTTGAAAGATAATTACCCCTTGCCTAAAATGGACCACATACTTCGAAAGGTAGTTGGCTCTAAGAGAATCTCACTGCTTGATGGTTCTTCAGGTTACAACCAAGTGCTAGTATTCCCAAGTGATCAGCACAAAACTAATTTCACCACACCTTGGGGTACATTCATGTATGTTAAAATTCCATTTTGGTTGATGAATGTGGGGGGCAGTTTCCAAAGGGCCATGGAAATATATTTTTCAGAAGACATAGGCTACTTCATAGTCATTTATCTTGATGACATCACTATTTACTCTAAAACTTATGAAGAGCACTTAGTCCACTTGAGAAAAGTGTAGGAAATATGGCCTATATTTGAATCCCATGAAAACATTGTTTGGTCTCCAGGAAGGAAAAATCCTAGGCCACATCATCTCTAAAGAAGGAATCAAAATAGACCCCAAAAGGATTGAAGGCATATTGCAAATCAACCATCATAGAAACATTAAGGAATTGCAATCTTTCATTGGGAAAATAAACTTCTTGAGGAGATTCATCCCCAACCTTGCTGAACTCTTGAGGAATATTAAAAACATGCTCAAAAAGGAGATAGGATTTAAGTGGACCGTGGAAGCCAAACAAGCTTTTGAACTAGTTAAGGAAGCACTCACCCAAACACCTGTTCTAATAAGTCCTGATTTTACCAAAGACTTCTATATTTTCTCATTTGCATATGAACATACCGTGGTTGCAGTATTGTTACAAAAGAACATGATGGGGAAAGAATAGACCATAGATTCTTCAGCAAAGCCCTTAGAGATTTTCCCCTAAAGTACAACATCATGGAAAAATAGGCCTTTGCATTGATTAAAGCATTGAAAGACTTCAAAGTTTATATCTTACATTCTCATATCATTGCTTTTGTTCCAAACACAATTTTCAAAGACATTTTGATTCAGGACCGAGACGGTAAAAGGGGAAAGTGTGTTGCTATTATTTTAGAATATGACTTAGAAATCAGACCCACTAAATTGATTAAAGGACAAGGGCTTCAAAAACTCATGGCTGAATCAAATCTCCAAGCACTAGATATGAATTTTGTTGATACTTTAGAAGAACGAGAAGAATGCACAGCTACCGATGTTGAAGAAGTATTCTCAAGTTCATCTTGGTATGCTGATATCATCTATGTATTGTTTTATATTAATGCTCCCCCTACCTTATCAAAGACAAAATCTAGATTCCTGAAACAAAAAGATTTAAATTTTTTCATTTTAGATGGAGTTTTGTATTGGAATAATCCTATTGGTATATTTCTTAAGTTTGTGCTTGAGGATAATGCAAGTAAGATCATGCATGAACTACATCAGGGAGAGTGTGGGGGCCATATATATGGGAAAACCATATCTAACAAGATGCTTAGAGTTGCATACTATTGGCCCACCCTTTTCCCTGACACCCACAGACTGGTCATGACTTGTCATAAGTGCCAAATTTTTTATGGCAAGAGAAAACTCTTACCTTTTCCTTTGCATCCCATCATTGTTGAAGCTCCTTTTCAACAATGGGGTTTGGACTTCATGGGAGAGATCCACCCTACCTCATCTTCCCAATACAATTGGATCCTCACCGCCATTGATTACTCCACCAAGTGGATAGAAGCCATCCCGTCTAGGAATTCCACTGATTCAGTCACTATCAAATTTCTTGAGACCAACATCCTGTCTAGATTTGGTTGCCCCAAAAATATCATCACAAATAATGATACTGCCTTTACATCCAAAATAATGGTTGAATTTTGTTATAAATATCACATCACATTAGGACATTCCACAGCTTATTACCCTCAAGGTAATGGTCTAGCTGAGTCCTCCAGCAAAAGCTTGGTCAATAGCATTAAGAAGCTTCTGGTACATAATCAAAAATCATGGCATGGAAAACTAGTACGTGCACTATGGGTTGATAGACTAGCCACCAAGAAATCAATCAGTATGTCTCCTTATCAACTAGTGTATGGCATGGATGCCATTTTCCCAACATATTTGGGGGTCTTAGTGATGGAATTTCTCCAAGAAGTGCAATCAAAATAAAATGGCATGCAAAGGAGGTTGAACCAAACTATCCATTTACAACAGACAAGAGAGGTGGTTTACAAAAGGACACAAGTAGTACAAGAAAATATGAAGAGAATATTTGACTGGAGGACCAAGGCTAATGACTTCCAGATTGGGAATAAAGTCTTGAAATGGGACTCAAGGAGAGAGGACAAAGGTAAACATGGTAAGTTTGAAAACTTGTGGAAAGGGTCATACATTATCAGTTCAGTTAGAGGTAACAATGATTTCTTTTTACAAGAGCTGGATGGAGCTGAAGCATTTGGAGGCCTTGTCAATGGCAGGACACTAAAGAACTATTTTTTGTCAAGATTTATCGTCTTTTCGGTCTTCACTCATTGTACATACCATTTTTTGATGAAAGATCATAAAGATAAAAAACACAAAAACAGAAAAATAGAAAAAGAGGGCAGATTTGAAAAGAAGGTACAACCGCATACCCAAAAAAATAGTGATGCCGAAACTATGCAAGCCTAAATGCCACAACTTGTTCAAAAATAAGGTCTTGTCTAGTCATCTAGCCTAATCATGGTTGAGTATGTTTTCAATTTATTGTCGATATGTTAGTGAAAGAATGCTGGTCAAATCATTTAAGCTTGACTTGTCAAAAGGAAATAGATTAGGAATGAAAGATATTGGTTCCACATGCTTAAACATGAACCAAAGAGAAGGATATGGATGAGTAAAAAATGATGAAAAACTACCCTCATACCTTCTAGTTTTGTTTTTATGAAAATAATTTTTGTGTGTAGCTTGTACTAATGCCACAACCCATGATGAATCAGATTGTCTAATCCTGGTTCAAATCATATTTTCAATTTCATGTCAATGGCTTACAGAATGAAGTCTATTGTACTTCTTAATCTTGACAGTCAAATAGTCTAGGTAGAGAATAAAAAGAGTTCACTAGCATAATCTGAACTCTTGGAAGAAATAAGGGTACAAGTATATAGTTTGTTTTTTCTTTCAAAAGAAAAGCAATGTCAAGGGTTTTCTAGTTTAAGTGCACCCAAGGAAGAAAAAATGCTAGAGAAATTAGACTAGGTAAGTAGAGATGAAGTTGGAGTAATCATGTTTTTTCACATTATTGAGATCACAACTTCAAGCAAGCATCAGCAAAAGAAAAGAAGAAAAATATGCCCAATGGATGAGGAACTAGTTTTCATAAATCAAGAGATCTGAAAGTTTTGGACACCTCCTAAAAAGGAGCTTCCATCTCCAAGTGGAGCCACTGTTAGTCATCAATATTTTTTACCTTTGTAGATGACTAAATTCTTATCCTAGATTTCTAGAAACAAAATTCATGAATATTGTGAGTTCTAGAAATCTCACTGCCTTCATTATCCTTAGGATAAATTTTTCACTATTTCATTATCCCATCATGTCAAGGTCAGCCTACCACTCCCGGAAGACACATCATGGGCTCAAGCTACTCATCTTCACTGTGTTTTGCCACCTTTGACCTTAACACTCATTTTTTCCTTGCCCAACCCCTCCATTTGACATCTATGATCACCAACCAACCTACTCTTTCCCATGTTCACTAGATATATTAAAGCATTAATGGTCTAAAAATACCTCAATGAGCTCTTTAGATCAATCAAGTTCATCCATTTTTATATCCTCAAATACACCCACAGATCAAGAATCTCTGCTTTTACACTGTCAAGATCCCAAGCCTTATCTCAGTTAAGGACCAAGTCCAAGGAATTTCCCACTAGGTCACTAGGGTTTCATAAGTTGTAAGGTTATTTTGGAGGTTCTCAATCAATTTTTTTCATATGCTAAGAAGGTGAATCGAATAGAAAAGGAGGTAAGTAATTGTTTGTCCAAGTTTGATAAAAATTCCTTCAAGGGAGACCTCCTTAGTCAAAGCATAAATTTTGCAAAAGGACAACTGCCCATGTTAAAACATTTATGTAGGAATGATTGAGATGGCTATCAGTAGAAATGGAAGTAAGGAGAGAGGCCAACTCCTCACTAAAAGAAATTCACAGCAAAGGAGAAACATCATGCCTAATTTCAAAGAAAATCAAGGTTTTTATCACTGATTGGAAAAACAGTGTTGCCAAGCAAGGAGCCAAAGCCAAAACCATAGGGAAAGAGGTACATCAACAGCACTGAGCATGAATTTAAGATTTAATAAAAATGAAAATGATGGGCCTCCAATCATGACAGAAAGAGGTTTTCAAAAAGGTTGTTTAAGGTGGCCTTTAGGTTTTGTCAAGACAACACTGTTTCACTGCACCAAAGGGAGAAATTATAAAGAGTATCAGTGTGAGGGAGCCTAAGCTTTCAAGTACAGTCAAAGGTCTTCAAAATGGTCAAGATAAGAAAAACATGAGGTAAAGTGTCAAAATGGAAAGTCATGCTAACCATGAAATCCCTGTTGGGTGACTAAAGGTTGTAAGAATCCAAACAAAGACATAAGGATCAAAGGCAAATGTGTTATTAGGCACCTGCAGAAATCAAAAGTTGCCAAGGGAATGACATGACATGGTATAATTTTCTAAACTTTGTCAAAGTGAACATGTTACTGTCCCAATCAGTAAGAAGGTGAAAACACATGTTTTAGGTCAATCACACCACAAGAATGCCAAAAAGGGTAAGAACAATGGTTTTAATTTATCAGAAGAGATAGTTTGAATAGTGCCCAGATTCTCAAGGATAAAAAAGGGGACCTTTTCATCTTTTTAGTACACCATCACCAAAGAAAATAACTTGGGAAAGTTGTAAGTCACCTGCAAAAAGAGTCAAATAAATATCAGTGAAAATTATAAAAAGATCAAAAGCAAACATTAGCAAAGGTGGGTTTTTGGTTTTAAATTAATTTTCCAAAGGTATAAAAAGGCCATTTTTTATCACCCAAGCCCATTTTTAATTTTCAAAAGAGAGTGGAAGGTTTTCAAAGAAAGAGTTCCTAAGTTTTTGGCAGACATTGGGCAGGAGAAACTAGTGCTGTGCTCATGGAACACAGTGCTATGTGCCTATGTCTGACTCCTGAGTAAGGTGTAACGGAGTGTTGCATGCCTGTGAAAGGCTGTTGCGCGTTTACCACGTGTAGGACCACCCGACCACTCAGCCCGGTTCTACGCGCTTACACTACCCATTTACAGTGCTTGCAAAAGGACCGACTCGCCCGGGCGCTACGCACAGGGCAGGTTCAGTGCAGACCCAGCAACGTGAAAGCCACCCGACTGACCCAGACGCCATGCACAGGGTGCGTTCAGGAGAAACCCGAAAGCGTGAAGCTCTTTCGTTGTTGCGCTCTTGCCTATTCAGACCACTGCCCAGAATGAACCTGACAACTTGTGCAACTCAACCTGTGATATGCACTTATCCATTTAGCACTGCACGAAAGACGCTCGACAGACTCGATTTCTATGCTCCTGTGCTACGCATTTTGCCAGGAAGATCATCAAGCTTATGCAAGCCTCCAATTTGCTCAAAGCTCCTCCATTTCTCTGCTTGGCACATCCTAAGGGTTTTCATAAGAGGTATTTAGATCTATTGCCCCCTTTCATACTATTTTAAAAGGTGAACTTAGGAAGAAAGGTGAAAAACACTAAAAGAAGAGAAAGGCTTGGCCTCCATGCTAAAAAACTCTACTGATTGAAGAAAACTCACTTGTCTACATGATAAAGATACACTGAGACTACTTTTCTAATCACTCATAATTTCCCTTCACTTGCAAATCACTGCCTTACTCATCATCATCTCACTTCTCCTCTCCATATCATTTCATAAACATTTTTCAGGGTTTTGATTTTAAAGCAACAGAAAATTACAAAATGTCTAGAGAAGGAAGTAGTGACAGTGGCGAGAGAGGCCAAAGGCCTAGGGGACATGAGAGAAAGGGTGGAAGAGTAAACAGATTTGAACCTTTGAACACCAAAGAGTTGATAGCCTCCCGTACAATAGTTGCATATTTCCAAGAGGTAGGATGTTTTGATTTTTGTAAAAGAGTACAAAGAGTCCAAAGTCACCCTAAGTTGACCAGAATTTTTATCCTCAACCTCGATAACCATCAAGTGCACCTAGCTGGGGTAAATTTTGAGTTATCCACCAATACAATTTCTATGGCCACTGGGATACCTTGCATGGGAGAAAAATGTTTCAAGCAGGTGAATTTGGACCTGAGCCATTATCAACCTTTCTTGAAACCTAGATACCAAGTTGGCTGCAAATCCATTTTTCCATTTTCACATCTATTGGAGAGATATGTGCCCTTAATGAAATTCATCATGAATTACTTCACCTATGAGGGTAGGTTTTCTATACTCTATTCCTACCATATAAGATTGATCATGCATTTCACTAGGGCCAAGCTGCTACATTTTCCCTATTACCTTTATAGAAGTATTTATAAGACGTTATACATTGTGCAAAAGAGGCATCCTTCACAAAAAATGAAAAGTCTTTTTCACCATTCTCTTATCAAGATTATCATGTTGCATCAATTAGAGCAACATGTTATCCCATGGGAAGTGTTCATCTCCCATGATGTTTTCACCAATCCACAGCCTCTTCCTTTGAAAATTTTACCCTCATCATCTCATCCACCTTCCTCCCTTCCTCCATCACCCCCCATTAATCATGATTCATCCTCTCGACATGAATCCTCTTGCCAAGAGAACCTCCCACTTTCACCTTCTCCTAAAGCATCAGAACAAGAAGAAAGTGTTGAAGAACATGAAGAAAATAGTGACAGAGAGGAAAATGAAAGTCAAGAAGAAAATGACAGTCAAGAGGAAGAAACAAGTGATGAGGGAGGGGAAAATGGAAATGAAGAAAGCAGTAATGATGAAGAAGAAACAAAGGACAGTGAGGAAGAAAATGACAATGATGAAGAGGACAGTCAAGAAAAAAATGAAGAAAACACAAATTCAAAGATCGTTCTTGAAAAGAAAAGCAGTCTTAAGGTTAGCCATGATGAAGATATTCAAATGAAACTTATTAAACCTTTTTCTCTCACATATCAAAGAGGAGAGAGGCATGTGTTTGCTACCTCGAAATCGCAAGGGACCATGCCATCTTCCTCAGCTCAGAATATTGAAAAAGGTAAGAAAAAGGTAAAAGAAGAAGAGGAAGATCATGAATAAGAAATGGAGTTTGAAATTATTCAGATATACAATGATGAGGAGAATGAAGCAAGAATTTCAAACTCCCTCCTGCAAGACAAGAATTCACAAATCAAAGACTTAGAAGCTGAATTGGAAGGGGCAAAGGATGACATTCATTTCTATGAGATGGAAAACATGCAAATGAGTTCCCAACAAGCCATCTATGAAGCAAGAGCACTCAAGGCCCGGAAATAAGCTCAAAGGGCACAAGTGGAGTTGTAAGATTTCATGGGCACTTATGAAGAGAGTGTGGATGATGAAGGATAATCTAGGAAGGGGCCAAGAACCATGGGGTTGAAGAAGGCATTGGCAAAGCAAAAAGAGGAAGAATCAACCTTAGCAGAACAACTTCCTCTCAATGAACTCCTTGCAACGGAAATTGAGCATGATCGGGAGCCTTGGTTGGAGAGAGCTAACACTCACTTGGAGGCTAAATTGAAGAAAGCAAATCAAGTTCTTGACCTCCAAAGAGGGATTACCAAGCATTATGCCCGGAGAAACCAAATTGCAAGGGAAAAACTCAAAAGGGCCCAAACCAAGATTCAAGCACTAAAAGAGGAAAACGACCAAGCTAACCTTGGAATCTTGGCACAATCTTCTCTACAAGTCTCCCAAAACCCATGAGGCATACTTCCACCAAATTTGGGAGAATTTTGACAAGTTTTGGTTTTTTGCTAATTTGAGGGCCAAGGGCGTAGCACACATGGTGCTACACTTTTTCTCAAATCATATTTAGGAGGAAAGGCTTACATTTTTGGGATCTTCATCACAAGTATAGCATGTTCGCAAAGTGTCAGATCACTTGGAGTTGTTTTGGTCCTCCAAAAGGGTCAAAAACACCCTAATTTTCACCTTGCTGCCTACTTTTCAAGACATGTGCTGGGCCTTTACCAGCCTTGGAATTTTTGCTTTTTGAATAGGTTGCAAAGTTCCAATCAGAGAAACATGAGTATTTTTGTCAAGTAGATTCAAAGGGCTTTCTAACGAGCCATCATGGATCCTTTTCCGACATCTAGAAGACTTTCAAAACACTGTTACAAGTTGACCAAGGTTTCCTGCTCTAGTGCTATGCACTTGGCATGGAAATTCATACGCCCTTACAAAGGAAAAGTCAACAATGTATGCTTGTAAAGTTTTAGGAGGCTTGTCAGAGCCTAAATGTCATTTTTTTGCTAAAAATGTCCGAAAAGATATTTTATTTTAGATATTTTGTGCCTTGGGCCTTGCAAGGTCTCAAGGACAATAGTGACATTTCTGATTATTAGGTAGTAGACTTCTAGAGACTCTATTAGGTTTTTCTCCTTTTTTCTTGTTATATAGAGCATGAGAATTCATTGTTAATGTTGGAATTTGATGATTTTTGGGAGAAATACATGGTTTTTTGAGGTTAAAGAGCAATTTGGTGTTGTGGAGCTTGTGGATGACTTGCCTTGATTGATGATGATGAAGGCTTGCTTGTAGGATCCCTGAGCTTGGTTAATGGTGATGTGTCTCTAATTTTTTCATGTTTTCTTATTTATAATTGTGTCCATCCTTCTATGTTGCAATAGATCAGAAAATTATAGGTTGAGAAATGTTGTTTGAGGCACCTCAGTCCTCCTGTTCACTATTGTCTTTATGTTTTCCTCTGCTGGGTTAGTTTAAGGAATTCTTAGCTGCTCCTTAAACCCACCTAAGCTTGTTTGTTTCATTAATGGTTTAAGAAATTAGTTTTCTAATATGTTTCATGGTTATCCCTACTTACTTGATACTATCTAAACTCTATTTGTGGAACCACTCTTTGATGTATTACTTGCTAGGAATAGGCAAAAAGGCCATGTTTTGATCATTCCCTTTGTCTATGCTTAATAGGTTCGCCTCAAAGTTATTTGTAGCTTGATTTATGATTCTTAGGAGTACCCTCTTCATGGATTAAAGTTATTTTTCATCTTATATATTTTCAAATCTTGATAGTGAAATCATTGAAGTTATATAAGTTTTCATGTTTTCTTTGTTTCACTCAATTGTTCATCTTGAATGTCTATTTGATTAAGTATTTTAATTGAGTTAATGGTTTTCCCTATCTCATGATTATTATATTTTTCTTATCAGTATTTGAGACCTTCTTGTTATAGGTATTTGACAAAGGATACTTCGCTGCCCTTTGCCCTACCTTGCTCACCAACTTAATGTCCATTTCACCTCACACATAACCTTAAAGATCCAATGACCACACTATATTTTCCCTGTGATGCACTCTGACTCATTGTTGAGATATCAAAGACTTTCATAGACTCCATAGCCCAATTGATTTGATGATCTCTCACTCCAACTATCCTACTTGATCATCTTATCCAACCAAACAAAGAACAAACCCTACACTTAAAAACAAGCCTAAAATCAACCATCTAAAGCAAACACGTTTATATCATTTGCACATAATAGAGAGAGCCCTCTTTCATTCTAGGAAGACTAGGCCCTAGTACTCCAAAGACTGGTCTGAGGTTACCCTATGCATTGGGTCTGCCAATCTGCTAAATCATGGGACCCTAACATAATGGCGATCGCGGTGGGACTTTGAGTCAAAAAAAATCCTAGGTATCCCTTAGGAACTCTCAAAATCTTAGTCAAACTTAGAAAACTTAAGTGTTATCTAAGAGTAGAACCTAGTTGTTTCACCATCCTAGCAAAATGATGACTCAACCAGAAGACACTCATTATAAACCTTATTTTTGTATAAAATAACTCAAAAAACCCAAAAACATCCTTAGATTGGTTTTTTGTTATTTAAAGGTGGTGGACCATAAACCCATATCCTCAAAACAAACTAAAAACATCCACCTGGCGACTCCACTAGCCTCCGGTAGGCCTTTTAACTTTACTAGTGTCCATAGAATCCTTTAGGATTGTGTCAAATCAGCCCTGAGAAGTCTAGAAGCCTAGTCACGCACTGTGCGAGTTTAAAAAATACCTCGAGAGGTCATCCTTCCGAAAGTAGTCATAAACTTTCAGCCTCTCTACATTTTGAGTTTGAAATATAGCTTTGCAAAGGATTAGTAACAGATCCCATCCAGACCCAAACCCTCCTACCATAGTTGATGACCTAGAAAGGATTTTGTGGCAAACTTCCAAAACTAAATATTCAACTATTGTTAGGACCATTCATAGAGCAATTTCTATCCCTGAACATCTTACAGCCTTGCAAGATCCCCATTTTGACTTGCACCATACAACAAAACTTTTCAGAACCAAGTCACAAAGTAGGATTGACCATACTGACCTTGAGCCCATATTTGCAGCAGAGTCCCAACAGAGAAGCTTCTCCTTCCACCCCGCCTGATTTCCAACTTCTCCACCACTTTGGCTCTTTTCATCCCAAGTCTGCTCAGAATCAGTTTGTTGGTCCAAGTACTTCCGCCACACCCATTCATACCACCACTGTGAAAACCACTCCATCCCATCTCACAAACTCTCCACCTTTGAATCCTCCTTGGATTCCATTTGCTCCCATCATGGCATCAGGGTATGCCCCCCTAGTGTTATCCCAACCATTGGTACCTTTGCCAAATGACTACCAATCCAGAATCCCTCACTTTACTGGAGTTGATTCAACCACTACCCAACAACATGTAGATAGAATGAATGATTCCTTTGACTACATGGAAATAGAGGAACAAACCATGCAAATGAGGATTTTTTCACAGAGACTAGGAGGATAAGCCAAAAAAATGGTTTAATAACTTAACTCCCAATATCATACATGATCTCCCTTCCCTTTACCAAAATTTCATAAGCAAGTGTGAAATCAACAAAAACCCCCTCCAAATCCTTTCTGAATATAACAATATTAAGAGTAATGTGGGGGAAAGTGTCCAAGATTATTGCACCAGGTTTAACAGTGTCTACGATGCCCTCCCACCTCACATGAAACCCCTACCAGGTCTAGCACTCATGAAATTTCCGGAAGGTTTTGATCTAGATATGACATACCATTTGAGAAAGAGAGACCCCAAAACTTTATAAGAAATGAAAAGGGGAACTATTAGTGTAGAAGCCAACCTCACTAAAAAGAGGGCTAGGATTAGGTCAGAAAAGAGGGTTACTTACAAAGATGAAACCATACCTTCCACCTCCTCATCTAATTCCAAGATTGACAACCTAGTTAGAACCATGGAGAGAATGATGGAGAAGATAAACTTGAATGAAAGAACACCTCCTAGGGAGAACCAAGAAAATCCCCAAAACAGAAATAGGAATCCAAACTTCAAAAGGAACCCACCCCAAATCAGACAAAGGGAAAATGACCAACGGATTAGGCCACCTTTCCAAGATAACTATGTAGATGAAGGGGAAATAGATACTAAACAGCCTAAAGAAAACCATGTAAACTTAATAGGCTCTGATAATGAGGGTGATTTATTTCTCACGAAAGAGGAACAAGGTTTCTTCTCCTCAAATCAAACTGAAACAAACTATGAGGATTCTGAAGACTACAAATTGGGATTTGAAAATGCCATAATGGAAGTCCATAGACAATATGATCTTAGGAGTAAGAAAAACCAAGACAACTCCAAGAGGAACAATTTAGACACTTCTGTTAGGAAAACCCCTGAAAATATTCCTAAAAATACATTAGACAATACCAACACCATGGCTAAAAAAACTAACCCAAACAGAGACAAAACTAGCCAACCAAATGGTGACACAAGCTGCCCTAGTACCTCTACTAGTCGCCCTGAGAAAATTATTTTGTCCAAAGCCCCAAATTAGAATCAGCAAATTAAAAATGTAGAAAAATTTATGGCTGATAAAACTGATGTAAATATGCCCAAAACCCAAGTACCTTTCGGTTTTGAATGAGAGATTGCTAAAATCAAGATAACCATACCTCTCACTGAATTGGTAACTCAGGATATGTACAGGTCCCAAATTTTGAAATTTATGAACATAGGGAACGATACAGACACTCTAAACTTGACTGATGATAAACCAGAGTTGTTGTTTGGTCCCGAAGTAGAGGGAAAATTTCAAGAAGGAGTTGTCCCTCCTTTCTATGTTAGCCTAAACATAGATGACAAAATATTACACAATTCCATGCTAAATTCTGGTGCCTCGCACAAATTCATGCCTAAGGTGGTGATGGAGAGATTAGGCCTAGAAATAACCAAACCTTACGAAGACTTATACTCTTTCGATTCGATTAGAGTCAAATATTTGGGTCTAATCAAAGATGTTTGGAAAAATTTGGTGCAAATACCCGCTAAGAGTATAGTCATGGACATAGAGGTTGTTGATATTCCCCTGAATTATGGCATGATGTTGTCCAGATCATTGGGAGCCAAACTTCAAGGCAGCCTCCAAATGGATATGTCATATGCCACTATCCCTGTCTTCAATCAAACTAGGAGATTATACCAAGAATCCCACATGAGGTATATGGTGAGTAGCCTAGATAGGCCAAACAACACCCCTGTTTCTTCCATTCATTCAGATTTGGACTCTTTCATCCTGTATAATGAAAATGACATTGGTGAATAGGTGAAAGAAAATGAGAAAGAACTAGGCCCTCCAAAACACTCACACTCACCCTCAAATGAAGAAAATGGTAATCAGAACTCTAGCTGCCCTAAACTACAACATAGTGGCAAATACGAACTAGAAACACTTTGGAGCATGAGCTTTGATGGCTCTTGTGGCAAGGTTGGTTCAGGAGCTGGTGTTTGGATAAAAACCAAAAATGAGGGCCATTCATACAAACTATATTTTTATTGCACTAATAACATTGTAGAGTATGAGGCTCTCCTCCTGGGTTTACACTTGCTTGAAGACTTAGGAGCTAAGAAAATATTTGTCCAAGGAAATTCAGAACTTTTCATTAAACAAATCAAACATGAGTACTCAACAAAAAATCCAGGATTAAGAGAGTACAAAAATGCAGCCCTATACCTCCTCAAAACTTTCGAGAAATATGATCTCACCCACATTCCTAGAGCCCAAAATAGTCTTGCCAATGAACTTGCCTTTGCTACCAACAATTGCCAAATACCACATGCAAGTGAATAATACACTATCAAAGTCAAACACTGTCCTACAATGCCTAACAACATTAACCATTGGCAAGTGTTTGAGGGTGATGAACAAATTGATGATTTTCTGCAATCTAGGAATGAATTTACATTGACCAAATACAGCTTAGAACATGGGGAAGATATTTTTGTTGAAGAAAAATGCCATGAAACAGAGTTGTCCTCTTTTGTTGATATAAATCTGCTTACACATCCTTATGAGTCAGAAATGTTTGAGGATTTAGACCAAAAGGACCTTGAGGTCATACAATGTAAGAATGACACATTACCAAGGGGCCTTGCACCTTTAGAAGAGTTGTTCGACTTTAATGATGTGGTTAAAAAACCAAAGATGGAATCTACCAAGATTGATGTAGAGGAATACAACATAGGAAGCATAAAGGAACCCAAAATGATTAAATTCTCCAAGACCCTTCCTGCTCACATAAAACAAAAGTATATTGAGATTTTTAAGGAGTTTAAAGATGTGTTTGCATGGGGGTATCAAGATTTGAAATCATATGACACAAGCATTATTCAACACAAAATCCCTCTCAAGGAAAATCACAAACCTTTCAAACAAAATTTAAGGAGAATAAACCTCGTTTTACTAACTTTAGTTGAACAAGAGATTAAAAAGATGTATGATGCCGGGATCATAGTTCCCATTAGATACTCAATGTGGGTTTCCATCCTTGTGTCAGTTAGGAAAAAGACCGAGGAGATTAGACTTTGCATTGACTTTAAAAATCTAAACAGAGCCTCTTTGAAATATAATTACCCCTTGCCTAAAATGGACCACATACTTCAAAAGGTAGTTCGCTCTAAGAGAATCTCACTGCTTGATGGTTTTTCCGGTTACAACCAAGTGCTAGTATTCCCAAGTGATCAGCACAAAACTTCCTTCACCACACCTTGGGGTACATTCATGCATGTTAAATTTCCATTTGGGTTGATGAATGCGGGGGCCACTTTCCAAAGGGCCATGGACATAGCTTTTTCAGAAGAAATGGGCTACTTCATAGTCATTTATCTTAATGAAATCACTATTTACTCTAAAACTTATGAAGAGCACTTAGTCCACTTGAGAAACTTTTTTGAAAAGTGTAGGAAATATGGCCTATCTTTGAATCCCAAGGAAACATTGTTTGGTTTCCAGGTAGGAAAAATCTTAGGCCACATCATCTCTGAAGAAGGAATCAAAATAGACCCCAAAAGGATTGAAGGCATATTGCAAATCAACCATCCTAGAATCATTAAGGAATTGCAATCTTTCATTGGGAAAATCAACTTCTTGAGGAGACTCATCTCCAAGCTTGCTGAACTCTTGAGGAATATTACAAACATGCTCAAAAAGGAGATAAGAGTTAAGTGGACTGTGGAAGCCAAAGAATCTTTTGAACTGGTTAAGCAAGCACTCACCCAAACACCAGTTTTAATAAGTCCTGATTTTACTAATGAATTCTATATTTTCTCATTTGCATATGAACATAATGTGGTTGCAGTATTGTTACAAAAGAACATGATGGGGCAAGAACAACCCATAGCCTTCTTCAGCAAAGCCCTTAGAGATGCTCCCGTAAAGTACAACATCATGGAAAAACATGCCTTTGCATTGATTAAAGCATTGAAAGACTTCAAAGTTTATATCTTACATTCTCATATCATTGCTTTTTCTCCACACACAGTTGTCAAAGACATTTTGAATCAGCACCCAGATGGCAAAATGGGAAAGTGGATTGCTATTATTTTAGAATATGACTTAGAAATTAGACCCACTAAACTAATTAAAGTACAAAGGCTTGCAAAACTCATGGCTGAAAAAAATCTCCAAGCACTAGATATGAATTTTGTTGATACTTTAGAAGAACAAGAAGAATGCACAACTCCCCATGTTGAAAAAGTATTCTTTAATTCATCTTGATATGCTGATATCCTCTATATACTGTTTTATCTTAATGCTCCTCCTACCTTATCACATACAAAAGCCAGATTCTTGAAACAAAAAGCTTTAAATTTCTGCATTTTAGATGCAGTTTTGTATTGGAAGAATCCTATTGGTATATTGCTTAAGTGTTTGCTTGAGGATGATGCAGGTAAGATCATGCATGAACTGCATGAGGGAGAGTGTGGGGGCCATCTTTACTAGAAAACCACAGCTAACAAGATTCTTAGAGCTGGCTACTATTGGCCCACCCTTTTCCCTGACACCCACAAACTGGTCATGACTTGTAATAAGTTCCAAAATTTTGATGGCAAGAGAAAAATCTTACCTTTACCTTTGCATCTCATCATTGTTGAAGCTCCTTTTCAACAATGGGATTTGGACTTCATTGGAGAGATCCACCCTACCTCATCTGCCCAAAACAAGTGGATCCTCACCACCGCTGATTAATTCACCAGGTGGATAGAAGACATCCACTCTAGGAATGCCACTGATTCAGTCATTTCAAATTTCTTGAGACCAACATCCTGTCTAGATTTTTTTGCCCCAGAAATTTCATCACAGACAATGATGTTTCCTTTACATCCAAAATAATGGTTGACTTTTTTTATAAATATCATATCACATTAGGACATTCCACAACTTATTACCCTGAAGGTAATGGGCTAGCTAAGTCCTCTAACAAAAGCTTGGTCAATATCATTAAGAAGCTTCTGGAACAGAATCAAAAATCATGGCATGGAAAACTAGTACATGCACTATGGGCTGATAGAGTAAACACAAAGAAATCAATTAGTGTGTCTCCCTATCAACTAGTGTATGGAATAGATGCCATTTTCCGAACATATTTTGGGGTCTCGGTGATGAAATTGGTCCAAGAAGTGCAATCAGAAGAAAATGGCATGCAAAGGAGGTTGAACCAAACTATCAATTTACAGAAAACAAGAGAGGAGGTTTACAAAAGGACATAAGTAGTACAAGAAAATATGAAGAGAAACTTTGACAGGAGGACCAAGGCTAATGACCTCCAGATTGGGGATAAAGTGTTGAAATGGGGCTCAAGGACAGAGGACAAAGGTAAACATGGTAAGTTTGAAAGCTTGTGGAAAGGGCCATACATTATCAGTTCAGCTAGAGGTAACAATGCTTTCTTTTTACAAGAGCTAGATGGAGTTGAAGCGTTTGGAGGCTCTGTCAATGGCAAGACACTAAAGCGTTATTTCTGTCAAGATTTCTAGTTTTTTAGGCCTTCACTCATTGTACATACCATTGTTTGATGAAAGGTCATAAAGAGAAAAACACAAAAATAGAAAAATAGAAAAAGAGGGTAGATTTGAAGAGAAGGTACAACCCCATACCCAAAAAAATTGTGATGTTGAAAGTGTGCAAGCCAAATGCCACTACTTGTTCGAAAAGAAGGTCTTTTTCAGTCGTCTAGCCTAATCATGGTGGAGCATGTTTTCAATTTATTGTTGATAGGTTAGTGAAAGAATGTTGGTAAAATCATTTAAGCTTGACTTGTCAAAAGGAAATAGATTAGGAATGAAATATACTAGTTCCACATGTTTAAACCTGAACCAAAGAGAAGGATAGGGATGATTAACAAATGATCAAACACTGCCTTCATACCTTCTAGTTTTGTTTTTACGAAAATAATGTTTGTGTGCAGCTTTTACTAATGTCACAACCCATGATGAATCAGATTGTCTAATCCTGGTTCAAATCATGTTTTCAATTTCATGTCAATAGCTTAGAGAATGATGTCTGTCATACTTCTTAATCTTGATAGTCAAATAGTCTAGGTAGAGAATAAAAAGAGTTCACTAGCATAATCTGAACTCTTGGAAGAAATAAGGGTACAAGTAGATAGTTTGTTTTTTCTTTCAAAAGAAAAGCAATGTCAAGGGTTTTCTAGTTTAAGTGCACCCAAGGAAGAAAAAATGCTAGAGAAATTAGACTAGGTAAGTAGAGATGAATTTGGAGTAATCATGTTTTTTCACATTATTGAGATCACAACTTCAAGCAAGCATCAGCAAAAGAAAAGGAGAAAAATATGCCCAATGGATGAGGAACTAGTTTTCATAAATCAAGAGATCTGAAAGTTCTGGACACCTCCTAAAAAGGAGCTTCCATCTCCAAGTGGAGCCACTGTTAGTCATCAGTATTTTTTACCTTTGTAGATGACTAAATTCTTATCCTAGATTTCTAGAAACAAAATTCATGAATATTGGGAGATCTAGAAATCTCACTGCCTTCATTATCCTTAGGATAAATTTTTCACTATTTCATTATCCCATCATGTCAAGGTCAGCCTACCACTCCCAGAAGACACATCATGGGCTCAAGCTACTCATCTTCACTGTGTTTTGCCACCTTTGACCTTAACACTCATTTTTTCCTTGCCCGACCCCTCCATTTGACATCTATGATCACCAACCAACCTACTCTTTCCCATGTTCACTAGATATCTTAAACTAATAATGGTCTCAAAATCCCTCTATGATATCTTTAGATTATTCAATTTCATCCATTTCTATATCCTCAAATACACCCATTGATCAAGAAGCTCTACTTTTACACTTTCATGATCCCAAGCCTAATCTCAGTCAAGGACCAAGTCAAGGAATTTCCCACTAGGTCACTAGGGTTTCATAAATTGTAAGGTTATTTTGGAGGTTCTCAATCAGTGTTTTTCATATTCCAAGAAGGTGAATCAAATAGAAAAGGAGATAAGCAATTGTTTGTCCAAGTTTGATAAAAAGTCCTTCATGGGAGACCTCCTTGGTAAAAGCATAAATTTTGCAAAATGACAGTTGCCCATCTTAAAAAAATTCTGCAGGAATGATTGAGATGGATATTAACAGAAATGGAAGTAAGGAGAGAAGGAGAGAGGCCAAATCCTCACTAAAAGACGTTCACAGCAAAGGAGAAAAAACATGCCTAATTTCAAAGAAAATTAGGGTTTTTATGACTGATTGGAAAAATAGTGTTTCCAAGCAAGGAGCCAGAGCCAAAACCATAGGGATAGAGGTACATCAGCACCACTGATCTTGAATTGAATATTTATTAAAAATTAAAATTATGGGCCTCCAATCATGACAGCAAGAGGTTTTCAAAAAGGTTGTTCAAGGTGGCCTTTAGGGTTTGCCAAGAAAACACTGTTTCACTGCACCAAAGGGAGAAATTGTAAAGAGTATTAGTGTGAGGGAGCGTAAGCTTTCAAGTACAGTCAAAGGTTTTCAAAATGGTCAAGATAAAGAAAGCATGAGGTAAACTGTCAAAATGGAAAATCATGCTAACCATGAAATCCCTATTGGGTGACTAAAGGTTGTAAAAATCCAAACAAAGACAAAAGGATCAAAGGCAAATATGTTATTAGGCACCTGCAGAAATCAGAAGTGGCCAAGGGAATGACATAACATGTTATAATTTTCTAAACTTTGTCGAAGTGAACATGTTACTATCACAATCAATAAGAAGGTCAAAACACATGTTTTAGGTCAATCAACCACAAGAATGCCAAAAAGGGTAAGAACAATGGTTTTAATTTATCAGAAGAGACAGTTTGAACAGTGCCCAAATTTTCAAGGATAAAAAAAGGGACCTCTTCATCCTTTCAGTACACCATCGCCAAAGAAAATCACATGGGAAAGTTGTAAGTCACCTGCAAAAAGAGACAAAGAAATATCAGTGAAAATTATAAAAATATCAAAAGCAAACATTAGCAAAGCTGGGTTTTTGGTTTTAAATTATTTTTCCAAAGGTATAAAAAAGACATTATTTATCACTCAAGCCCATTTTTCATTTTCAAACAAGAGTGGAAGGTTTCAAAGAAAGAGTTCCTGAGATTTTGGCAGACATCGGGAAGGAGGAAACCAATGCTGCGCTCCTAGAACATAGTGCTACGCACCTGTGCATGACTCCTGAGTAAGGTGTAATGGAGCATTGCATGCCTGTCAAAGGCCGTTGTGCGTTTACCATGTGTAGGACCACCCGACCACTCCACTCAGTGCTACACGCTTACGCTACCCATTTAAAGTGCGTGTAGAGGGACCGAATTTCCCGGGCGCTATGCGTAGGGAACATTAAATGAAGACTTGGCAGCATGCAGGCTGTTAGGGCCTAAATCTACCTCAGGCTGAGAAAGGTAGGATCTAGGATAACATCATACCACGCTTAACCTGGTAGCTAGCCCTACTAGGTCAGGAGAGGGCTCTCTCCTTGTCAATCTCAGAAAATATGGCCAATGAAAGCTTGAGATGACTGATGTGATGACTGATTTTAGGCTAGGTATGTGTACAGAGGTGTTTGATTGAATTTGATGATGTTTTGTTGGCTCAAATGTGAAAGGCAGATTTGGGCTTGGGGAATGAGGCTCAGTTTTACAGAGATCTCTATGGGGCAAGGTAGGCAAGTGATTTGGTACTTAAAATTGAGTGAGATGGAGAGGTTTTAGATAGATTAGGAGTTGAAAATGGCATCAAAAACTCGGGGATCCTTTTCAAACAGCTGAAAACATAAATAACTAGGCAAACCCTAGGTAGAGCACTGCAATTTCAATGGATTCCACCTTTATCCTTGTTTTATTTAGTTAAGATGAAGAAAATAGAGATGATGGCATACATAAAACACATGTAAAATTACAATTACAAAAGGAAACACAATACCAAAGCAAGATGCCACATGAATCCCATAAAGTGCTGCAAACCTCTGGTCTATTCCTTAGCCAAACTGCTGAAATAAGTATACAATAAGCTCCAAGCTTTCCCAAAAGTACAACCTTCTGCCAAATTCCAACCCCTACACTATGAAATTCATAAAATATATGCATTTTCTCATCCTTGTACTAAGGGAATTGAGCTCAACCATTTTCTTCAAAATAGAATCAGTTACATTAAACTTGGGCTGAATTTCTAAACATAGGTGTTGAAAATGAACTCGTATATCCTAAACCATAGCACCTGTTACAAAACGGAAAGAGGTTTGTGTAGATAAGACCATGTTGGAGAAAAACCTCTCTCAAATTTAGGAAATATGTTTCCAATTGCTCGCAATCTATTCCACAAAATCATATCTAAAACATAAAATCATTAAAAATTTAAATTTGTGAAAATGAGCTGTAAATATCTAGTCACATATCCCAATTTGTGACACCTATGAATAAAATGAAAGAGGTTTTTGTTATATGGCTTGTTTTTAGCAAAATCCTCTTTGGGTTTTGCAAAATTACTTTCCATCAGTTGTAAAATGGCCCCGCATTAAAATGACTAAAACAGTAAAAAATACGAAAAATTTGCATTGTTTTAATGTAGGCTCCAAATATCACTGTATATCTCCCACATAGTAGCACCTATGCATAAACTGAAGGAGGTTTTTGTTATTTGTTATGTGATGAACAAAAACCTCTTTCACTTTTGAAAAAATCCTTACCATTATTTCACAAACTGATTTTGTACTAAACTTGTCATTATGTGCAACAACTGACCTCAAAAACACTGTTACCAATGAAATAGGTAACCTGACCTCAAAACAGGAACTCTAGCCCAAAAAGACTCAAAAAACATGAAAAAACACCCAAAAAACAAAAAAAGTGTATTCCAGAATGCACTTGGTTTTTTTTTAAGGTCAAATTTCAACATTTTATAAAATTCTACTAAAAACAAAAGTGTTTCTTGAAAAAAGGATTGAAAAAACACCCTCAAAACAAAACCAGTTGATGCTGGAATATCAAAAAAAAAAAATTGTGTCATATTTTTGACATTTTTAAAAATAGAAATAACATTTTTTAATTTTAAAAATTCAAACATTAAAAAAAACCTAAAATTTAAGAAAAAAATAAATTTAAAAAATAAAAACATTTTAAAGCTTAAAATTTAAAAATATATAGGAATAAAAAAATAAAAATAAAAACAAAATAAAAATTTTAATTCAATCATTTAAAAAAACCTAAAATTTAAGGGAAAAAAAAAATTAAAGATTAAAATTTCAAAATATATAGAAATAAAAAAAATAAAAAATAAAACAAAATAAAAATATTAAATTAAAAAAAAAAACAAGTTAAAAAAAAAGAAATTATAAAAAAAAAAATAGAAATTAAATTTAAAAAAGAAAAAGAAAATGTTTATTAAATTAAAAAAAAATAATAATAATTTTAAAATAAAAAATTAAATTTAAAGAAATATATTAAATTTTAATAAATTTAAAACTTTAAAAAAAAAATTAAAAAAAAAATACATTTAAATTAAAAGTAAAAAAATGAAAAATTAATTAAAAATAAAAAATGAAAAATAAAATACAATAAAAATATTAAATTTAAGAAAACATATATTAAAAAAACAAATTATAAAAAATAATATATATATATATATATATATATATATAAACTTAAATTAAAAATATATATATTAGATTTTATTAAATTTAAAAAAAAAATGTTAATATTAAAATAACAAATTAAATTTAAAAAAGAAAAATATTAAATTTTAATAAATAAATGAATAAAGAAATAAATTTTGAAATAAAAAATAAATTTTAAATATAAAGAAAAAAAAGAAAAAAACATTGTTAAAATAAAAAGTTAAAAAACTTCAAAAATCAATTAAAAATGAAAAATTGAAAAAAATAAATTAAATTAAATATATTAAATAAAAAATAAAATTAAAAACAAATTAATTTGAAAATATCAAATTTAATTAAAAAAAAAATGTAATTTTAAATACACAATTTTAATTGAAATAAAAAATATATATATAAAAATTTTATGTAATTAAAAAAATAATTATAAAAAAATTAAAAATTAAAAAAAAATATTAAATTCAAATAAAATAAAAACAAAAATACAAAATTTATTAAATTTTAAAAAATTAAATGAAAAAACTAAACATAAAATTTAATAACAAAAAAAAAATGAAAAAGTTGAAAAAAAAAATACAAAATTTAATAAAAATTATTAACAAAAATTAGAAAAACAAAAAAACAAAAAAACAAAAAAAATGAATAAAATAAAAAAAAAAAAATTAAAACATATTAAATTTCAAATATATAAAAAAATAAAATAAAAAAGAAATAAAAAAAAAAACAAATTAAAAAAAAAAACAAATTAAAAAAAAAAAAAATTAAAATTTAAAAAATTAAAAAAAAAAAGATTTTTTTGATCGTGGTGGCGCTGCCAATCGACCTCCCGCCCAAGTGGCAGTGGAGGCTGGCTGCTGGGCGGGCAAGGAGGCTACATGCAGCGCCCCCCCACCGGCCCAGCGGTCTACCTCCGCCGCCACCTGGGCGGGAGACCGATTCCGGGAATCGCCCTCCTGCGACGAGAGACCGATTCCCGGAATCACCCTCTCGCAGCGGGAGGCCGGAATCAACTTCCCACTGCAGGAGGGTGATTCTCGGAATCGACCTCTCGCCCAGGTGGCGGCAGAGGCTGGCCGCTGGGGGGGCGGCGGGTTGCATGCAGCCTCCCCACCCGCCAAGCAGCCGACCTCCGCCACCACCTGGGCAGGAGGCCGATTGGCGGCGCCACCACGATTAAAAATTTCTTTTTTTTTAAACTTTTTTTTTAATTTTTAATATATATTTTTTTTAATTTTTTTTTAAATTCAAAAAATTTAAAATTAATTTTTTTTTAATTCAAATGTTTATTTTAAATTTTTTTTTTTTAATTTTTATTTTTTTAAATTTAATATTTTAGATTAATTATTTTTTAAAATTTAAAATTTATTTATTAAATTTATTAAATTTTAATTTAATGTAATTTTTTTTTTTAATTTTTAAGTTTATTTAACTTTTCATTTTTAAATTTTATAAATTGTTTCATTAAAAAAAAGAGTAAATTTATTAATTATTTGCACTGTGGTTTTTTTCATTTTTTTTTGTTTTTTAATGATAGTTTTTTTTTTTTAATTCTTTTATTTTAATTTTCTTTTTCAATTTTAAATTTTTTTTTTTTTTTTTTTTTAATTTGTTTTTTTTGCTAATTTTAAAATTTGTATTTTTTTTTCTTATTATTATTATTAATTTTAATTTAAATTTTTAAATTTAATTTTTTCTTTTTTGTATTTTATTTTCTTTATCTAAATTTTAATTTTGTAATTTAAATTATTTTTAAATTTTCTATTTAACTTTTTTTTTATTATATGGTTTTTTTTAATAATTTAGAAAAAATTGTTTTTGATGTTTTTTTTCTTAATTTTTTTGGTTAATTTTTTTTTTCTTTAAATTATGTGTTTTTTTTTTTCAAATTTTGTCATTTCTTTTGATATAATTTTCAAATTTTTTTGTTTTTTTGTTCTTTTTTGTTTAAACTTTTTATTTTTACGAGTTAATTTTGTTTTTTTTTTACATTTTTATTGGTTTTTTATTTTTTTTATATATTTTTTTTTATCTAAGTTTTGTGTTTTATTACCAACATGAAAATCACCACTCTAAAAAAATGGTTGATGCTGCATCAATACGTTTCAAAATTAGCATGAAAATCACCTCTCTAAAAAAAAAAATTGATGCTGTATCAATACGTTTCAAAATTAGCATGAAAATCACTAACATTTTAAAACAAATATTCATACTTCATAAATAAAATAATTAGAGTGTCAAAAATGTGCACAAAAAAAAGGGGTGATTCTGCATCACCACTTTTCAAAATCAGGTTCTTTTTATGCTACCAAAAAAAAGTAGGTAACAGTGCGGTTACCTATTTCATCGGTAACAGTGTTCAAAACATGCATAACCAAGAATCACTCATTCATTTCGATCATATCTTCTAATCCAGGAGCTGGTTACGGGAGTGTGATATACCATTGGAAAGATTTTTCCGATCTTCTTCTGATGGACACACTTGTGACATGTTTTGTGCTGAACATCATGTGCAAAACATCTAACAAAACTAGACATAGTAAGAGCTCATGTTGATCCCTGGTGACAGGTTGCGAAGACTGGAACTAACATTGGCTCCATTGGGGATGGCAGCTCCTTGGAGGTGTCAAGAACACCATAGACCAAGTGCCTCATCCATTGGGCATGGATGGTCAAACAACTGCAAACCCAAAACAACTCATACCAATCCAAAAACATATACATACTGCAACATGTACATAAACAAATACCAGAAACTGAAATGTTGCCTTTGGCAGCTTATTTATTTACAAATCTACCCTACTTTGCTGCAAAACCAATAGATCAAGTAACACTGTAGTTCCAGATCAACCAATCAAGTAACTGTGACAAGGATGCTGCTTGAAAGTGCTTCAACCAGGACACAAATGTAAACGCTGACAGCCATACATGCACATAACGAGTCTAGTTATGTAAAAGACAATTTGATCCATCATTCAAACTGAAAAAAAATTTCCATGTACATTGCAATAGGATCGAAAAAACCAGACTATGTTTGCTGCCCCAACTCCTCAATACATGCTTCCAGCTGCAAACTATCAATGCAAATATCCACGAGCAGCTCTATTGTTTCTTGTTTTGAAGGAGGGAGAGTTTCCAAAAACTTTTTGGGATCTCAAAATTCATATGATTGGATCTGATCATTTAAATACTGAATCTCCGTCTCAAATTTTTCAACAACTAAGTCAAAGAAACTAGTTTTAGCTTTAGGAGGAAACTTCGGAGATCTCAAAAATTGAAGCACAACAACGAAAAAAACTTCATCAATTTCAATATCCACTAACTGATCTCTAACTTCTTTTAAAACTTCACAAAGTGCAAGGTTTGCCACATACCCTACCATTTTATCTTAGTGCATGAATGGATCAGTGAGCACTGGAATCTCTGAATTGAGTTGGAGTCGTCAGGTGAATGTTTCAGCCTTCATATGTGTCTGACTGTTGTCCACCATCAACAATTAGATCTGCAACTTGAATGATCTTTCCCGGAGAAGATTTGTCACCTCTTCCCCAGTTTAATGTAATGGGGCAATTTGCAAGTCAGATGTTTAGTTTATAAGACTAGACTAGAGATTGACTGAAGCAGCTTTTATCTACTTATGCACTCGCAAAGAAATGTGCAGTTCGAAGCCTACCTGGCTAACTTCAGGCTCTGTCTGTAGTTTATAAAACAAAGAACACTAACAAAAAAAATAAGCTTTTCTTCCCCAGTATGGTCGCCACTATGTTAGGGCCTAAATCTACCTCAGGCTGAGAAAGGTAGGATCTAGGATAACATCATACCATGCTTAACCTAGTAGCTAGCCCTATCAGGTCGGGAGAGGGCTCTCTCCTTGTCAATCTCAGAAAATATGGCCAATGAAAGCTTGAGATGACTGATGTGATGACTGATTTTAGGCTAGGTATGTGTACAAAGGTGTTTGATTGAATTTGATGATGTTTTGTTGGCTCAAATGTGAAAGGCAGATTTGGGCTTGAGGAATGAGGCTCAGTTTTGCAGAGATCTCTATGGGGCAAGGTAGGCAAGTGATTTGGTACTTCAAATTGAGTGAGATGGAGAGGTTTTAGACAGATGAGGAGTTGAAAAGGGCATGAAGAACTCAGGGATCCTTTTCAAACAGCTGAAAACATAAATAACTAAGCAAACCCTAGGTAGAGCACTGCCATTTCAATGGATTCTACCTTTATCCTTTTTTTATTTATTTAAGATGAATCAAAGAGAGATGATGGCATACATAAAACACATGTAAACTTACAATTACAAAAGGAAACACAATACCAAAGCAAGATGCCACATGAATCCCATAAAGTGCTTCAAACCACTGGTCTATTCCTTAGCCAAACTGCTGAAATAAGTATACAATAAGCTCCAAGATTTCCCAAAATTCCAACCCCTACACTATGAAATTCATAAAATATATACATTTTCTCATCCTTGTACTAAGGGAATTGAGCTCAACCATTTTCTTCAAAATAGAATCAGTTACATTAAACTTGGGTCAAATTTCTGAAAATAGGTGTTGAATATGAACTCGTATCTCCTAAACCATAGCACCTGTTACAAAACTGAAAGAGGCTTTTGTATATAAGGTCATGTTGGAGAAAAACCTCTCTCAAATTTGATAAATTCATTTCCAGTATCTCGCAATATGTTCCACAAAATCATCTCTAAAACAGAAAATCATTAAAAATTTAAATTTGTGAAAATGAGTTGTAAAGATCTAGTCATATATCCCAATTCGTGACACCTGTGAATAAACGGAAAGAGTTTTTTGTTATATGTCTTATGTTTAATAAAAACCCCCTTGGGTTTTTCAAAATTAATTTCCATCTGTTGTAAAATGGCCCCGCACTAAAATGACTAAAACAGTAAAAAAAATGAAAAATTTGCTTTGTTTTAATGTAGGCTCCAAATATCACTGTATATCTCCCACATAGTAGCACCTATGCATAAACTGAAGGAGGTTTTGGTTATTTGGTATGTGATGAAAAAAAACCTCTTTCACTATTGAAAAATTCCTTACCATTATTTCACAAACTGATTTTGTACTAAATTTGTCGTTGTGTGTAGCAACTGACCTCAAAACATGCATAACCAAGAATCACTCATTCATTTCGATCATATCTTCTAATCCGGGAGCCGGTTACGGGAGTGTGATATACCATTGGAAATATTTTTCCGAGATTCTTCTGATGGACACACTTGTGAAATTTTTTGTGCTGAATATCATGTGAAAAACATCTAACAAAACCAGACATAGTAAGAGCTCATCTTGATCCCTGGTGACAGGCTGCAAAGACTGGAACTAACACAGGCCACCCGACTAATCCAGGCGCTACACATAGGGCACGTTAAGGAGAAACTCGACATCATGAAACTCTTTCATTTCTGCACTCTTTCCCATTCAAACACTTCCCAAGAGGAGTCTGATAGCTCGTGGAGCTTGGCCTGTGCTACGTGCCTGTCCGTTCAGCACTACACAAAATCCACCCAACAAACCCGATTGCTACGCTCCTGTGCTACGCATTTATCCAGGAATATCTTCAAGCCTTTACAAGCCTCCAATTTGCTCAAAGCTCCTCCATTTCTTTGCTTTGCACCTCCTAAGGGTTTTCATAAGAGGTATTTAGATATATTTCCCCCTTTCATACCGTTTTAAAAGGCGAACTTAGGGAGAAAGGTGAAAACCCCTAAAAGAAGAGAAAGGCTTGGTCTCAATGCTAAAAAAATCTACTGATTGAAGAACCCTCACCCATCTACATGATAAAGATACACTGAGACTACTTTTCTAATCACTCATCATTTCCCTTCACTTGAAAATCACTGCGTTACTCATCATCATCTCACTTTCCCTCTCCATATCATTTCATAAAAAAATTTCAAGGTTTTGATTTTAATGCAAGAGTAAAAGACAAAATTTCTAGAGAAGGCAGTAGTGACAGTGGCGAGAGAGGCCAAAGGCCTAGGGGACATTAGAGAAATGGTGGAAGAGTAAACAGATTTGAACCTTTGAACACCAAAGAGTTGACAACCCCCCCTACAACAGTTTCATATTTCCAAGAGGTAGGATGTTTTTATTTCTGTGAAAGAGTACAAATAGTCCAAAGTCACATTGAGTTTACCATAGTTTTTATCCTCAACCTCCATAACCATCAAGTGCACCTAGTTGGGGTAAATTTTGAGTTATCCACCAATACAATTGCTATGGCGGCTGGGATACCTTGCATGGGAGAAAAATGGTTCAAACAGGTGAATCTAGACCTGACCCATTATCAACCTTTCTTGAAACCTAGATACCAAGCTGATTGCAAATCCATTTTTCCATTTTCACATCTATTGGAGAGATATGTGCCCTTAATGAGAGTCATCATGAAGTACTTCACCTGTGAGGGTAGGTTTTCTAGACTCTATTCCTACCATATAAGACTGCTTATGCATTTCACTAGGGCCAAGCTACTACATTTTCCCTATTACCTTTATAAAAGTATTGATAAGATGTCATAATTTGTGAAAAAGAGACATCATTCACAAAAAATGCAAAGTATTTTTCACCATTCTCTTATCAAGATGATCGTGTTGCATCAACTAGAGCCACAGGGTATCCCATGGGAAGTGTTCATCACCCATGATGTTTTCATAAATCCACGACCTCTTCCTCTACAAATTTTACCCTCATCATCTCATCCACCTTCCTCCCTTCCTCCATCACCCCCTACTGACCATGATTCATCCTCTCCACATGAATCCTGTCCCTAAGAGAACCTCCCACTTTCACATTCTCCTAAAGCATCAGAGCAAGAAGAAAGTGTTGAATAACATGAATAAAATAGTGACAGAGAGGAAAATGAAATTCAAGAAGAAAATGACAGTCAAGAGGAAGAAAAAAGGGATGAGGGAGGGGTAAATGAAAATGAAGAAAGTAGTAATGATGAAGAATAAACAAAGGATAGTGAGGAAGAAAATGACAATGATGAAGAGGACAATTTAGAACAAGAAGACAATGAAGAGGCAGATTTTGAAGACAAAGGAAGTGAGCCAAATAGTGAAGAAGAAGATGACAAGGCAGAAGATGTAGAAGGGGATGATAGTGATAAAAATGAAAATAGTGAGGAAATTACAGGGGATAGTAAAGAGTTTGAGGAAAATGAAGAAACTGATAAATATACTTCTAATAGTGACCCCACAGAAAATGACAATAATGAAAAGACAAAGGCAGATTATAAAGACAAAGGCAACGAGCAAGATAGTGAAGAAGGAGCAGATAATGAAGAGGCATATTGTGAAGACAAAGGTAGTGAACAGTACAACGGTGAAAGGAACAATGACAAAGAGGCCAACCATGAAGATGAAAATGCACAAAGTAGTGATGAATACACTGATAAAGACACCTCTAATTGTGACAACACAAAGAATGATAATGTTGCAAACATAGAGGATGACAAAGCAGAAAATATGGAAGAGGATGACAATGATGGAGATCATGATAGTGATGTTAGCATGGAGGAAAGTGAAAGTGTCTCTCAAGAAAGTAGTCAAGAACAAAATGAAGAAGGCACAAATGCAGAGATCATTGATGAAAAGAAAAGAAGTCTTAAGGTAAGCCATGATGAAGATATTCAAATGAAACTTATTAAACCTTTTTCTCTCACATATCAAAGAGGAGAGAGGCATGTGTTTGATGCTACCATGTCATCCTCCTTAGCTAAGAAGATTGACAAAGGTAACCAAAAGGTAAAAGAAGAAGAGGAAGATCATGAAGAAGAAAGCAAGTTTGAACTCATTTAGATATATAGTGACGAGGAGAATGAAGCAAGAATTTCAAACTCCCTCATCCAAGACAAGAATGCACAAATGAAAGACTTAGAAGCTAAATTGGAAAGGGCAAAGGATGTCATTCATTTCTATCAAATGGAAAACAAGAAAATGAGTGACCAACAAGCCATCTATGAAGCAAGAGCACTCAAGACCCGGAAAGAATCTCAAAGGCACAGGTGAAGTTGGAAGAGTTCGTGGGCACTTATGAAGAGAGTGAGGATGAGGAAGGACAATCTAGGAGGAGGCATAGAACCATGGGGTTGAGGAAGGCATTGGAAAAGCAAAGGAAGGAAGAATTAGCTTTAGCAGAAAAACTTCCTCTCAATGAACTCCTTGTAATGGAAATTGAGCATGATCAGGAGCCTTGGTTGGAGAGAGCTGACACTCACTTGGAGGCTAAATTGAAGAAAGAAAATCAAGATCTTGACCTCCAAATAAGGATGACCAAGCATTATGCCCGAAGAAACCAAATTGCAAGGGAAAAAATCAAAAAGGCGCAAACCAAGATCCAAGCACTAAAAGAGGAAAAAGGCCAAGATAACCTTGGAATCTTGGCACAATATTCTCTACAAATCTCCCAAAACCCATGAGGCATACTTCCACGAAATTTGGGAGAATTTTGACAAGTTTTGGTTTTTTGCTAATTTGAGGGCCAAGGGGGTAGCACACATGATGCTACGCTTTTTATCAGAGCATCTTTAGGAGTAAAGGCTTAAATTTTTGGGATCCTCATCACAAGTATAGCATGCTCAAATTTTTTTAGATCAATTGGATTTTTTTTGGTCATCCAAAAGGGTAAAAAACACCCTAATTTTCACCATTCTGCCTACTTTTCAGGACATGTGTTGTGCCTTTACCAGCCTTGGAATTTTTTCTTTTTGAACAAGTTTCAGAGGTCCAATCAGAGAAAAAATAGTAGTTCTATAAATTATACTCAAAGGGATTTCTAACAAGCCATCACAGAGACTTTTCTGACATCAAGAAGGCCTCCAAAACACTGCTGCAAGTTGACCTAGTTTTCTTGCTCCAGTGCTACGCCCTTGGCATGGAAATTCATCCTAAAACACAGTATTCCGCCCTTATAGAGGAAAAGTAAAAAATTTACCCTTGGAAAGTTTTAGGAGGCTTGTCAAAGCCTAAATTTCAATTTCTTTGCTAAAAATGTCTGAAAATATATTTTATTTTAGATATTTTATGCCTTGGGCCTTGCAAGGTCTCAAGGACAATAGTGACATTTCTGATTAGCCAATAGACTTCTAGAGACTCTATTAGGTTTTTCTCCTCCTTGCTTGTTATATAGAGCATGAGGATTCATTTTTAATGTTGGAATTTGATGAGTTTTGGGAGCAATACATGGTTCTTTGAGGTTAAAGAGAAATTTGGTGTTGTGGAGCGTGTGGATGATTTGCCTTGATTGATGATGATAAAGGATTTCTTACAAGATCCCTGAGCTTGGTTAATGGTGATGTGTCTCTAATTTTTTCATGTTTCCTTGTTTATCATTGTGTCCATCCTTCTATGTTCCAATAGATCAGAAAAGTATAGGTTGAGAAATGTTGTTTAAGGCACCTCAGTCCTCCTATTTTCTATTGTCTTTATGTTTTCCTCTGCTGGGTTAGTTTAAGGAATTCTTAGTTGCTCCCTAGACCCAACTAAGATTTTTTGTTTCATTAATGGTTTAAGAAAGTAGTTTTCAAATATGTTTCATGGTTAGCCCTTCTTACTTGATACTATCTAAACTCTGTTTGTGGAACCCCTCTTTGATGTATTACTTGCTAGGATTAGCCAAAGAGGCCATGTTTTGATCATGCCCTTTGTCTGTGCTTAATAGGTTTGCATCAAATTTATTTGTAGCTTGATTTATGATGCTTATGAATTCCCTCTTTATGGATTAAAGTCATTTTTCATCTTATATGTTTTCAAATCTTGACAGTGAAATCATTGAAGTTAGATAAGTTTTCATGCTTTCTTTGTTTCACTGAATTGTTCATCTTGAATGTCTATTTGTTTAAGTATTTTCATTGAATTAATGGTTTGCCTTATCTCATGATTATTATCTTTTGCTTATCAGTATTTGAGACCTTCTTGTTATAGGTATTTGACAAAGGATACTTCACTTCTCTTTGCCCTACCTTGTTCACCAACTTAATGTCCATTTCACTTCACACATAACCTTAAAGATCCATTGAACACACTAGATTTTCCCTGTGATGCACTCTAACTCATTGTTGAGATATCAAAGAATTTCATAGGCTCCATAGCCCAATTGATTTGATGACCTCTCACTCCACCTGTCCTACTTGATCATCTTACCCAACCAAACAAACAACAAACCCTACACTTAACAACTAGCCTAAAATCAACTATCTAAAGCAAACAAGTTTATATCCTTTAATAGAGAGAGCCCTTTCTGACTCCAGGAAGGCTAGGTCCTAGGACTCCAAATACTGGTCTAATGTTACCCTGTGCATTTGGTCTGCCAATATGCTAAATCACGGTACCCTAACAATATCTACCTTTTTTCCTTTCTTGTTATTCCTCTTGGTAGTGCTAGCTCGCGCCACTATCGGTGTTTCTTTAACTGCTACGACCTCTTGGGGGGGCAATAGGGATCATACCTGTAGAGGTAATGCTTGGCCTTTCTAGCATGGATGGTGGGACCAAATACCACACTAGTATTAAGAAATCCATATTTGACAATGTCATAGTTTCCATGACCTGTTTTGATATGAAACCGGGTGGCAGATACAAAAATTGGGGACTGTGAAATAGCATATGGTAGGAATGTGGTACCCGTGGCTTCAACATCCTTACTGATGGTTTATTCTTCAAGGCTGGTTTCGATATTTAATGAGCTCATCATGCACACCGGTGCCTCTATGCTTTCGGTGGCTTCCCCTGGTACAATAGGGGGATCTCCTATGAATGAGCTTAGGATAGATGATGGTTTGAACTGGTTGGGGAAAATTTTTGTATATCTTGTGAGTGGATTTGTGGTGGTATCTACGTATGGTAGTACAACATCTAGAGCGGTCATAGGTTTCTTTCATATTATGTGAGTTGGTCGATGTTGGTGATCCAATCGTCATGAGGGAACATCATCACACTAAAAAAATAGGATGCAATAGCAGTCATAGTGTACATGTAACTTTCCTCGAGGAGTATATTGTAGTCTAGTTGTACATATAATACCTCAACGTCTATAAGAATTTTTTTTCAGCCAAGTTCACTAGGACATTTTGATAAAGACCAATGGGGGTTGATGGGTGCCAATAATATGCTCTAATCATGATGTCATATGGTTTCAATTCAAGTGATCGTAACTTTTGCCAAACTAAATTAGACATGATGCACATGGATGCTCCTTCATCCACAATACATCAGTGTATGGTGATATTCTGAACTAAAACTAGTATCTGGAAAGTGACTACAAAACCAAGCTTAGGGCTTTCCTTGTCTAGGTCAAAAACCATTAAGCGAGAATCAGAGGGTTCAATCGTGCCTAAGGCGGAAAGTAAGGTCTTCTGCTATGTTGGGCATGATTGCAGGACTTCCAATGCTAACATGGCTGCTGGAGATTGAGCCAAATAATCCATTATACTATAGTTATGAACTTCTTTGGAATGATATCCCACATGACTAGTTGGTCCTTTGACCATTCTTGGAAGGGGCTCAATAAGTACTTTGGAGATACTTAACGAAGAGGTAGGTGCACATGTACTTGTACCTGATGGGTTGGTTGGTTGTACAAGATTCACAGGTGCATTGTTTTGCATTGGTGGTGTATTTTGTGCGAGAAAATGGGAGAATTGGTTCCCTTGTCCTTAATTGGTGTATGGTTGTTGGGGTGGATCTCCTGTATGAGTATTCCTAGCTAAGTCTTGGTCCCCCTGCAAGGGAGGATATGAACCTCCTTGATGTTGATGATATGTCATTTCCCTATTTGTCATGTTCTACAGAGGTGCACGCTGACTTTGATGGTACCCAGGTTGTGATACGTTCTGAGTAGAATCATAAGAGTATCCTTGGTACTGATAATTGCTGCTTAGTTGACCTTCGGCTAAGGACCCTATTAAACCGTCAACGGTATTAGATGTGCCTGGTAATTCTCTATAAGTTTGAAAGCGTGCGGAATTTGGCAGGACAATGTAAATATATCCCGATTGATTGTATATGAGTTCAAGTTTTTGGGCTTTGCTAATGGCATCTTCCTCTGATGTAGGTTTTTGTGTGGCCACATCTTTTGAAATCTCTGCAGTGAGAGTTTTCAAAAATAAGTCCAACAGAAATCTATCGTCGATGTTGGCTTTGCAAAAACTATGATGTCTCCATCATCCATTGAGATGGTTTTATATATGAATGGTTGTTGTTTGTCTGAAATGTGTCAAATGTTCCATTCTCGAGTCATGATTAATGGGGAGTTGGAAATATGTGAGGAATATAGTAGCAAGGGCACTAAAGGTTCCATGCGATGCAGATGATTTCTCGACATACGATTTCGCTACAGGCCTTGCGAGGGTCCATTGAAATAGTCTAAGTTGAATGGTATCATCAATGATACTATTCGACGAACACCACAGGTGGAAAGTCATTATATGATTTCCAGGGTCTTCTACTTGCTTCCCTTAAAATTTTTGTATACGATAAGGGATCTTCATGGCCATCGAGGGCCAATTAAGGCAATGTGCAATGGGGTCATTCATTATCTTCGTTAAATCTATAATATTTAGTGACCACCATTGTACTCTATTGAGAAAAATGTATTTGAATGTGTTGGTTCAGGGGAGGTGCCCAGGGAATGTTACCCTGTGGCATACCTTGATGTATATTCTATTTACTCCTTAGAGGGGTAGATGCCCTTTGACCTCGAGGGGTCATCATAAGAGTTGAGTGTGGTGACCCTTCTTGTGTTTCTTCTCGTGTTGTAGTTGGTGATCCTTAGGGATTTCCAATCAAATATGCCCTGATAAACGATGTTTTGATAAAGGCGGCAGCATGATGTCCTCTGCACCTGAATGGCGGGAGGCCTGACACTCCTCCCTTCAATGGGGGCAGGTTTAAGAAACCCCTAGATCAAGGGATCCCGTTGGGTTCCATATTGTAGAAATTATACAAAAAGCATGTATATCTTGGATTCACCCAATATAAAAATGTACTAAAGGTAAATATTGAATCACTTCTACAAATATTTTGCAGAATTAAAAACACAATTGCTAATCACATGAACATGAAGAAATATCAATCACACACAACACAGATAATTTCTCATGGAAATCTTACAGCTAAAAACCCCAATGTCTTATATTTCATATTATATCATGGATCATGAAACAATTACATACAAAACTCTTCTCACAAGAGCCCTCAATACATCAGCTAATTGTCTCACACTATCATACAAAAATTGGCAAATCTCTTAGCCAATTTACTGTCTCAAGGTATCCTTCCTTCACTATGCAATCCCTATTGAATGCAATCCCTGATTGAATGAAATCCTACCTACCTTGACTGTGCAAGTATCATGGGCACTCCAATGAGTATTTTCATGCATGTTTGCAAGTGGATAATGTCAAAACTGATATTCAACCTCCCTTTCACCTAGAAATCAACTTGGTCTCCACTCGATCTCACATGCATGCAACTAATAATAGTAAATCCTCAGTTGCATGTGAGATCACTGATTGTGAATTAATTAATATCTAATTCACTAGATCTCTCACTAGTGTATATTCAGTTACAACTAGCACAACTGAGTTTAAATCACTTAACTGAGTTAAATTGATTTACAACTTGCACCAACTCATGCACCACTGCACTTCGAACTCTGTTACAACTAGAATTATTCAGCATGTCCCACCAACCAACCTCTAACTCAAAATTCACTAGCTAAATGAATTTTCCACTTCAGTTAATTATTTCAAGTCCACATTGAGAATAGATTACATTTTAATGTCCATCTAAATTAAGGGATAATAAAAATAGACATGCACCAAAAATAGCCTTGTGGGCCCCACCTTAGAGTAGGTGCTTAATGCAACAAGGTGATTAATTCACTAGTGTGGGTGTCAAATTTTCTTTTTGAATATAAACACTCCCTATCAACAAGAAAGGGATTATCCTTGACCCCGACCCTGTCTCTATGGTATTCGAATTTTCTCCTGGTGAGCGCCTTCATCAGAATATCTGCATCTTGATCTTCCCTGGGAATGAGCTGAAGCAACATGATCCTCCTCCACACACAATCTCTGAGATGATGGTACTATATATCTATATTCTTGGACCTATCATGAAACACAGGATTAATTGAGAGTTTAATGCAACTTTGATTATCATAATGAATCACTGTCAGATCCATATGAGAACCAAAAAAACCAACAAATATCTTTCTCATCTAGATAGCCTCACATGCATCTTGGCTTGTTGCCATGTATTCCACTTCCACTGAAATGAGTGCCACGGATCGTTGTTTCCTACTCTACCAAGAAACTTCTATCGATCCAATGCTAAAGATCCCTGCTGATGTGCTCTTTATGTCTGATGAACTTCTAGCCCAATCTGCATCCGTGAAGCCATGAAAATTCACTCCATCTGTCTTTCTATACCATAGACTATACTCTGATGTGACCCTCAGGCATCTCAGGACATGCTTCCCCGCCTTCCAAAAGAGCTTGGTAGGCTTAACCATAGCTTAACTCAGCTAGTTAACTGTGTAGCAAATGTTTGGTCTCGTGTTCACTAGATACATTAGCAAACCCACTAGATGTTGATAGACAGTAGCGTCCACTACCTCTCCAGAAGTAGCATCCTCTTTCCTCCAGTTTCCTAGAAGATGAGTATCCATGGGCTTGTAGCTCTCCATGTTAAACTTACCTAGTATCTCCTTTGCATACTTGCCTTGAGACACCAAAATTTCACCATCCCACTGCCATATTTCCAATCCAAGGAAATAATGAAGGAGGCCCATTTCCTTCATTTCGAACTCCCTTACAATATCCTCCTTGCATGATTGTATCAGCTTCTCATCACCAGTCAAAATTAGATCATCAACATAAATAACAATGATCAATACCTTACCCTCAACCACAATCTGGTACACATTTTCATCTGCTTCACTTTTGGTGAAGCCCAGTCCGATGAAATAGCTATATTTCCGAGTGTACCAAGCACAAGGTGATTGCTTTAGCCCATACAATTCTCTTTTGAGTCTCCACACATGCGACTCACTATTGAAGATATTGAAATGTTCAAGTTGCTCTGTGTACACCTCTTCCTCAATGATCCCATTGAGAAACACAGTTTTTACATCCATCTGAGGAATGCGCCAGCCCATCTACACTAAGAGTGCAAGGATGAATATTATGGAAGAGCACCTTGTGACAGGTGCAAAATTCTCATCATTATCTATCCCCTCGACTCATGAGAAGCCCTGGGCCAAAAAAATTTCCTTGTATTTCTCCACACTCCCATCAACAGGTTTCTTTACCTTGTAGATCCATCTCGAACCTACCACTAATTTGTAAAACGGTCTTGGGACTACCTCCCATGCATTTCTTTTGACAATGGATTCCTCCACCATTGCATCAACCCAAGTAGGTTGGTGCACTGATTTGTGAAAGGAAGATGGTTAAGTCACAATATATTTTCTCATAAGAGCCATGTATCTAGTAAATTGGCTAGGAGAATATCTCTTTCTGCATTGTGAAGTAGGGGCTCCTACATTTTGTGAAGCATCAAGTCTCAGCCTATCAGCTTCTATGCTGCGCCTTCTGCCATTTTTGATGGATGGCTCTGCATGAGTGATTTCCTCCACTCCATGAACCTCCTCATGTGGCTGATCCACACCTTGAGACTCTTCCTTGGGAACCAGTAATTCCTCCTCTGCATGCAAGTCCATCTCACTCTCAAGGGACAACTGCATGGCTTTCCCCTCATCAAATTTTATATCCCATTGCACAATAGTAATTCTGTTGTTTGGAAAATACACATGATAATTATGGGGTGTTTTTGTGTACCCCACAAAAATCCTAACTTCAGCAGTTGGTTCTAGCTTCTTCCTAGTGTCCTTGGTCACATTCACATAAATATATGAGCCAAAAATATTAAAGTGTGAAACATCAGGTTTCTTACCAATGAAAGCCTCTTCAGGTGTACTCATGCCAAGTACTCAATGAGGACAACGTTTTGCACATAAACTGCAGTGTTGCATGCTTCCGCCCACAAATGCATTGGTAGGCCCTGATCATGCAAAATTGCTTGTGTTGCATCCATGATCATTCTGTTCTTCTACTCCATGACCTCATTCTTCTATGGGTTATGAGGCGTTATGAGTTTTCTTTGAATTAATTATTTTCTACATAAGTTCTTGAATTCATTAAAGATGTATTCTCCACCATTATCGCTCCTAAGAGCCTTCACTTTCTTCCTTGACTCTTTCTCCACCAATGCTTTCAACTCACAGAACTTAGAGAATGTTTAATATTTCTTCTACATGAAGAAGGTCCTACATTTACGAGAAAATTAATCAACAAATATTACATAGTACTTATGTTTTTCTGTTGAAGCAACTGAGAATGGTCCACATACATTTGTGTGAACTCTCTCAAGGATCCCCGAAGCACGGTTCTCCTTCTCATGAAAGTTGGACTTTACATACTTCCCCATGGTGCAACCCTTTCACTGATCTAACTGAACAAGTGTACCCATTGGAAGTCCAGTAAAAATTTGTTGCATGAATTTCAAGGCTCCATAATGAAGATGACCCAATCACATGTGCCATAATTCGCCCTCATCCTAGCTCACCACTTTCTCCGCCTTGCCCATCATGGCAGTGCAACCATCTACCTTCAGCTTGTAGATATTCTTAACTCGAATGCCTATCTTCTTGGCTTGACCTATTGTTTTATGTCACAGGAAAGCTTTTCCATCACTGAAAACAACTTCATATCCTTTGTCCTCTAACATTGCGACTGAGACCAAATTTTTCATCAGACCTAGTACATGAATCACATCTTTTAATTTAAATGGTTTACCTAACTCTCTATGAAAGGTAATGGTACCAATATTGGTAGCACTGTACCGTCCATTGTCTCCCATCTCAATATGCATCTAGAGATATTTATCCTCCAAGTCACCAAAAATTTTCTTATCTCCCTTCATGTGAAAGGAAGCGCCACTATCCAAATACCACACCAATCCCAATTCACTTGACACCATGCGTGCAATCAAACAGAATTCAAGCTCAAATTGTGAGGCAAGGGCCTCACCAGCTGTAGATCCAGCAGCCTTCTTTTTCTTCTTCTTTTATGGACAATTAGTAGAAAAATGCCCATGTTGGTGGTAGTGAAAACACTTCACCTTGGAGATGTCTTGCTTCTTTCCTTTGGAATCAGATTTTGAAGGAAATTTCTTCCCTTTCCCCTTCCTTGCCTTGGTAGCCAAAGCCCATTCCTCTTCATCCTCATTCTTAGATGAAGATCCATCACTGGTGTTTTGTCTGAACTTCGCCTGCACCAGATCCAACCACAGTCATTCCCAATCCGGAAATTTTTCCTGTCCGTTGACAAAGTCTTGATAACAGTACCAAATCTTAGGAAGAACTAGGAGATCCAATCTCACCAAATCATCATCAGCGACTGTTATTCCCACACTCCCTAGTTCAACCCGACATTCTACAAAATTTGTGAGATATTTTGGAATGGTGTCACCCTTTTCCATCCTGATCTTCCTGAGTTCTTCTTTATGCGCCAATTTCCTATGGTCGTTGTTGCTTTGGAATAGATCTATCAAAGCCTTCCACATAGCATATGGTGTGGCTTTCCCATGGAGGCTTCAGACTATGTGGTCTCGTACTCCCTCTAATAGGATCCTCCACTCCTTTTCTAGTTTCTTTTGCCATGCATCAATATTGGTAGCATCTGCAGCAGCCGACTTAGGAACATCTTTGTCAATGAATTCCTTCAAGCCATTTTCTTCGAGTACTTCCTCCATCCTATCCTTCCCAGAAATTTCGTTCAAGCTGCCCTCAAGTTCAAACTCTAACCTCAAGCCATTCAAATCCATTTCGATCTTGAATCATCTGTAGCACCAAGAAAGTCTTTTTGAAAATTTGAATTCTATCCAGTCACAAACTCAACTCCTTCTTCACTTCTACAATTTCATGTGCTCCGATACCATGTATAAATTATACAACAAGAATTTATATCTTGGACTCACCCGATATAAAAATGTACTAAAGTTAAATAGTAAAACGCTTCTACAAATCTTTTGCAGAATTGAAACACAATCTCTAATCACATGAACATGAAGAAAGATCAAGCACAAAACACATATAATTTCCTAGGGAAATTGTATAGCTAAAAACCCCACTATATTCTACTTTATATTATATCATGGATCATGAAACAATTAAATACAAAAATCTTCTCAAAATACCCTCAGTACATCAGCTAATTGTCTCACACTATCATACAAAAATTGGCAAATCCCTTAGCCAATTTATTGTCTCTAGACAGCCTGCCTTCAGTGCGCAATCCCTGTTGAATGCAATACCTCAATGAATGCAATATTGCATACCTTGAATGTGCAATTATCATGGGCACTCCAATGAGTGTTTTCCTACATGTGTGCAAGCGAATAATGTCACAACTGATAGTCAACCTCCCTTTCACCTAGAACTCAACTGGGTCTCCATTGGATTTGACATGCATGCAACTAATAATAGTAAATCCTCAGTTGCATGTGAGATCACTGATTGTGAATTAATTAATATTTAATTCACTAGATCTCTCACTAGTGTATCTTCAGCTACAACTAGAAAAATTGAGTTTAACTCACTTAACTGAGTTAAACTCATTTACAATTTACACCAACTCATGCACCACTGCACTTCGAACTCTGTTACAACTAGAATTACTCTGAATGTCCCACCAACCATCCTCTAACTTGAAATTCACTAGCTAAATGAATTTTCCACTTCAGTTAACTATTTCAAGTCCACATTGAGAATAGATTACATTTAAATTTCCATCCAAACTAATCGATAAAAAAAATAAACATGCACCTAAAAATAGCCCTCTGGGCCCCACCCTAGTGTAGGTGCTTAATGCAACCAGGTTATTAATGCACTAGTGTGGGTGCTAAATCTTCTTGTTGGATCTAAACACATATGATGTCGATTAGAGTGACCTTTTTGTAATTTCGGAGGTAGGACAATTCATATCAAAGCAAAAATATAATCACATGCATAAAACAAAGCAAAAAATGAAAATGTGATTTTTCCCTTTAACTTTTTAGTCATTAGGGGAATTTTGAGGTCTAAAATGGGCATCCTAAGAAAATTATAAAATATTAGTTGAAATAATAAAATAAGATTTGATTACATCATCAAATTTTAGAGGGAAACAATAAAAAACTACTTTTTCAACTACTTTTTTGAGTAAAAACTTTGGAAGATAAGTGGAAAATATGAGTTGAAAAAGTAGTTTTAGTATTTTATTTTTTTTTAGTATTTTTACCCTTTTACTTAAAAAATGGTGAATCATCCCCCATGGTTGACATCATCATATTGAATCATATTGGTTCTTATAAATTTTATTTTTGTTGTACATTTTTGTTAGGAGGCCCATTTTAGACCCCAAAATTCCCCTAATGATGTGATCAATCAAGAAAAAAATGAGGTTTTTGTTTGTTTTGTGTGCGATACCAAAAGCCTATATAGACCTAATTGTCCTTACACTCTCAATGTAACTGGGCCTTGCGAAGACATATTCTGATGGGTATTGTGGACAACATCCTAAAATAACTAGTGACGTCTTTCAACAACCAAATAATCAACCAAGGTAATGGTATAAGGATCGAGTGTTGCCTGCACTGTCACCTATAGGGAAGGATTCCCTATTTTTGTCCACTATAGTACCATTGTCCCACGTAGGCATTCGATTCTTGTGCTTCTTGGTAATCGATTACCATTACTGAGCACTAGATGGGTCAATTAGCCCTAAAGCGTACTGCATTCACTGGGCCTAAGCTTAACCCCCTCTAAAATAGGTCTCTATAATGCTCGAGTATTCATTTCGTCGGTGAATAGAAAGGTTTGAAACACCCTAAAATGTCAACATCTATGTTTCAAATGTATTATGACCATGACATATTATTGGATGCCTACCCCCAATGGTCCTAACCTGAACTATAATTTCCTTTGTGGCCCCTATGGGGAGAATTTAGTGAGTTCAGTTAATGAATATTTTTAGAGCGTCTTAATTTTTCTTTAGGGTGTGCTTTGGTGAAATGAATTTAAGAAGAGAATAAAGGTCCCAAAACACTGGGTGCCTTGTGCTCCAATGCTTACTGATGCTTTGTGTGTGCTATGGAGTGAAAAAACACGTGTTATGAGATGTGGATATAAAATGATCCTTTACAACATTTTTCTAATTACCCTATGTGTGATTGTCCCTTGCAAAAAATGGAAATGATGTGCCGTATGGACTGCTTACACCTTGCCTTGTTAGACAACAGCTCAACTTGTCTCATGAAAGCTTTCATATGCATACCCAGGCTCTCTGAGAGGTGCAAGGGTGGGAGATATTACTTGCTTCCTTTATTGACATTTTTACACTGGTCCCAAATCTTAATGCAAAATTGAACTAATATAAGGAAAAAATTGAGAAAATTTGAATTAGTACAAGATGTGTGGATATCACAGGCCACTTAATTTTGAATAATTAAGCTACGTATTATGTATAATTATCATCGAATTATTTGTTCTGAAAACATGCATGGATTTAAGGCCACTTACTTTCTCCCTTCTTAAAGAAATAAATTACTAAAATTAAAATGACCTAGTTTCTAAGCTAATTTGACGTTAAGCATAACACTTAAGTGTCCTAATAGTTTTGAAGTATAGAAATAAAGTGATGGAAAATTATTAGGGGTTGCTAATCACCTTACAAGTGGAAAAAATTAGAATTTTTTTTGCTTTCTGGCCTACCGCGAGGGTTGTCTTCCCATAGGTGTAGAGTGTGCGTCTTTCGGAGCACAAGGCATGCTGTCAGGAAGAATGAAGAAAACATTCCCTCTCTACTATGTAAAACTTTCACTTAGTGTGATTTGAGATAAAGAGAGAGTGTAAGGGTGGTTTGCAGTAAACTGAGGAGGAAGAAGGACCTGCAACAACAAACATTAACTCAAAAATAAAGAATCCAATGGAGTCGTCATTCCTGTGGTAGTGTATTTGGTGCAAGGGTGTATGAAATACATTTCTTTAGAAATTTGGCTGCCACCTACACAAGGTCACGGAAAAAAATGATTGTCTCTCTTTAGTGGAACAACTTTGACATAATGTAAACTAAGTTTGAGGGAAAACTACGCATACAACCCTACTAACAAAAAAAAACACAAGATGAAAAAAACAAAAGCTCGATGGATAAAATATCCAAATAACACAAGTGGAGAATTATCCCTTTATTAGGTGTTGGTGGTGAAAAAATATACAATTCTAAACACTTGAAGAGGGTCCTTTAAGTTATGGGGTTCAGATACCCAAAACAAGGAGGTCTCGTTCCCTCAAGTTCCTGCAAGCGTCTCTTCCCTCTCTCAATGGATGGTAGATCAAGATCAAATGGTGGAGCTCTCTGTCTTGGGATGAGATATTGGTTGGCCAACATATGAGTCCTTTCAATCCCTCTACTGCTGGACCATGAAAGCTATTTTACTATGAAGCAATTTTTTTAACATAACAATGTGTCTCCATTTCTTCTTCCAAAGGTTGGTTTATATAGACATTATTTTTTGGAATTGCTCCTCCTTCTCTTGGCCCAAGATTGATAGTGATTCAAGAGTGGATAAGGGATTCCTTTTTCGGCTGCACTTACTCTTGAAGGTGGCTCAAAGTCAGCCATATTTGACAATACTAGGTGGAGAATCATCCTGACCAAGCATGCCAAGTGGTCCTCGATGGTGACATTTCGTCATCTTTATGACCACGTGGCTATCGAAGGAATAGTCACGCGGTGCGCAAAATTCATTTTATGTTGGTGCGCATTCCCTTAATTTTCATCTGAACCTTAGGAAAATTTGATTTTTTAGCCTTTCCTAATGTATTCCTTCCCTGAAAATCTTTGTCCGTACCTTCTGCTTGACATTTTTAATGTATTTTTCCTGTACGATTTTCTGGTGTTAACACTCATACTAGGTTAAAGTGAAATTAGCTAATTAAATGTTGAGAGCTACTTCTACTCTGAGAAAGAGAGTTTCTATCAATATTTTACTTCCAACTTGATATTGAAAACAAGTCATGAACTACTAACCTAGTGGTAGAAAAGGAAACTATGCTATGTTGTACTCATTCATCTAACTTGCTATCTCTCCCTCCATTTCCCAAGGCTCAGAAAGGAGACTGAAGGAGGTAACCTTAAACCAATCTTTAGATTTGGTAGCTAGCCCTACCAAACTAGGGAGGGCTCCCTCTATTTCAATTTCAAAGTGAATGAGGTGACTAGAAAGGAAATTATCTTAGGGTAGGTATAGGCTTAGTGAATTAGGGTTTTATTTTTTATTTTATTTTTATTTTACTGGATAGGAGTGTCAAATCTAGGAACTAGGTCTAGGTTTTAGGTTTGATTTCAAATGAACAACTGTAGAGATGAAGATGAGGCCATGTAGGTATAATTAGAAACATAATTTTATTATAATTTTGGTATAGGGTTTGAAAAGAGAGAGTGATAATGAGCATATTACATGAGTTCATTCATTTGAGGAAGTAGAACAAAATTATGAAATCCTTATAAAACATAACACAAAAAGTAAGAATTTTGTTTATAGACTCATAAGGTTTATCATATAGAAGCATACATGTGATTTCATGGGAGAATAAATATTCAATTTGACGATGCTACTGATAAAAAATAATGCTAATAATCATACCAATGGAGTCCCATGATTATAGCTACAACATGCCTTTGATTTCACTGTAAAAAAATTGTGCATAAGCTCCACACTGCAATATAGCTATCCAACCACTAAAATGACTAGAGTTGGAGTACATATAGAAACTACACAATATTCCACCTCATTGGGTCAAAGCCTGATCTAAAATACCTCATAAATGCATCCGATGAGTCATTTCCTTGAATTTAGGGAAGTTAAAAGAAGTCCCCCCAAATTTAGCTAATAACTAGGATTCTTTGTCTCCTTGAGTAATTACGAGATTCCTCAACAATGAGGGGCATAAATAGACTTCCTTATCTAGAAACCATCTCACAGGATAGTTGTAACCTCGAATATTTGATCATTTTTCACTTCCACATGTCCACAAATCATCCAACACAAAAGTGTCATGTGCATAGTAGAAGCGTCGCGTGCTCTGACAGAAGCATCACATGCTCTTGGACAACATTTTTATGTGGCTTTAAGGCATATTTTTTATAATCTGAATATTGGGAAAGGTATCCCTGGATGTCCTTTATGCAACCCAACCTTAAAAATTACAAAATATCTTCTGCAAGGTCTTCACAAATTCATTTTTCCAATCTTACTCCAGAAGCATATCCTATAGTGAAAAATAGTGGCAGAAGCATGAAAAATAGGGTGTTTTTTTTGTTTTTCTTCAAAACTAGGAGGTGTCATGAAAAACCAAGACAATATTTGTAATTTATGCTCCAAAAATTAATACAAGCATGCAAAGAAAACCTTCATTGGACCCTCTGAGGAAAATCTTCGCGTGGCTACGCTACGCTTCTGTAAGAGTGAAATTTCCATAACTTTTCAAAAATCACAAAAAATACCAAAAATGTTCAAAACTTGTTGAATTTTGGTCCATGGCATCCTTGAATGGTGATCTATATATCTATGGATTCCTCAGCTATTAATCCAAGTTTTCCTTCTTTTTTATCTTAGTTAGGGTTTCTTTAAGTTTTTTCTTCAAATTATGAACCCTAATTTTGGCGATTTGGTTCCTGTTGAAGTTGTGTCTCACAATGTGCTTCTAGAGGTTATTTTTTCTTTCTGCCTTCTTCAAGAGCTTCTCTAGATGCTCATTTACCCTTCCAATCCAGAACTCTTTGTCTTCCTCAATCTCAACAATGATCAAATCATCAAAACTTTTTTGACCTAATGGAGAAGATAACTTTGTTTCTTGTTCTTTTTTCCTGGTTAATCCTCTTGTTATTGGCCTCCTTGGATTTATCTCAGCCTCCTTGTCTTCAAATTGATCAAAATTTATCACTGCTTTTCCCTTACCTTTCTTTTCTTCAATATTTTCCTTTGATTTTATTTGGAGTTGTTGTTTCACCTTCAATTTCATATTTTCTTACTGTAGGAATGTTATCATGAAATTTTCCCTTGAGAGGTTTTCCTTGAGCTCTACTATCTCTACTTCCTTTTCTCCAATTATCTCCTCAACTAATTTTCTTTGCACCTTCTCTGCCACGTCAACCTCCAAATGTGCTTTCTCCTCATATTTCTGCAAGTGTGACTCACTATCATGCATAGGTGGTTGCTATATGGCTTCTCTTTTATCAACTATAGGTTTAGGTGAAAATACACCTTTCATGATCATAGGAGCAAAAACCAGCCTTTTTCCCTTCTCATAAGTTTGAGTGACTTCAGCCCTATGTGTCTTTGGAATATCTTCTGGTATACATGAAAATCCAACCTCCTATGGCTTTGGTGATGCTGATGGTATGCTTTGAATGATAGGTGAACTAGTAGTAGGCATAGAAGAAACTGACTTCATGAATTTTTCCCAAGTCATATTGATTTCTGAGAGCCGATGTAAGACTATAAACTTGACTAAACAATGGTGGAACAAATTATTTTAGTGATCCTTGCCTTTACTTTGTACTTTTTCAGTCATTTTGATCAAACTCGTGAATATATAATGAGGCAAATTGAGTGGCTTGATAGCAGTGAAATGCATAAATAACCTTATGTGGTACTGGTACAATCTTGAGAACCTACCTTCACATGTAAAATACTTCATGATCAGCTTCATCAAAGGGGTGTACCTGTCAAGTAAATTCCTGAGGGGAAATAGGTGTTCAAGAGCATCTTTTTAATGATGTTTTAAGAAAAATTTATAGTTTGTGATGTCCAAATCCACCCCTTTGAAGGGAATGGAAATGATATACACAAAATGGAAGAGACTCATAGAATGGCAGAAGCCAATAGATCTTTTGCACATTTTCGTTAACTCATAAACATGATCAAGATTATATAGTGGATTTACATATTCTGAGAAATTAGAAATTGATTCCCATTCAGATCAGGAAATATTTTTATTGGAACAAAAGAGAAAAAATAAGAAGGAAATATGAGATGATCTCGGAGAATCAAGGACCGAGCGAAAATCATTTGGAAAATAATGAGAAAGATATCAATTTGAAGATCAGCTCGACTCTTAATATGAATATATTGTATAAAATATATGAGAATATATCATGGAAATTGAAATTGAAACTGGTGAACCATATTTCTCCATCATTTGGGATACCTGATGTTGTGGCTATAACATTTTCTGATATAGTGAATTCAATCCTTGCTGTGTTAGTCTTATCTCTCCTTAATCTGGTGGCAAAAGGCTTGTCAATTGAGCATGACAACCTACCTCTTGGATTCTTTCACAAAACCTTAAATAGCTAGTGTCTTCAAAATACTTCTTAACATAGGGAGAAGCATTGATCTCCTGAAAATCAAATGGTTAAAATCAGGGATGATGACCTCCCTTGTTAGACTTTCTCTTCTCACCTTCTTTGATGTTTGTCAGCAAAGAAAACCCTAGCTTGATGTGAAGGAAAGGGAAGGTGAAAATTAGGAAAACAACGGATGATGATACAATGGGTTTAGGGAAAAAAATGAGATGGAATGGAGTTAGGGAAAAATCCCTAAAAATTTTGGGAAGTAGGATAGTGAATTAGCAACACAATTCAAGTGAAAATTTTGAAAATGGGTATGGGAAAGAGGGAAAAAATATTAAAACATAGATTTAACCTAGTTATCTCTGCAAAAGCATAGTCAGAACTAGGGTTTGAGTGAAAATGGAGGTTAGGAGATGTATGAATGATATGGAGTGGTTTGTTAAGGTATATGAGTGTTGTGTAAAGGTTTTTATATGATGAAACTAGGTTTTTTCCAACTGAAGCAAGCTAAACATCAATGATACCGAAAACATAGTTGAAAAAACTAGAAGAGGGAATCCACCCTTTGATTATGAAATTGACTTGAATGAAAGGTGAGGGACATTGAATTACTAACTTGTAAGCCTCTTAACCTTGTGAAATGATGAAATTACCCCTATGATTCCCTTTTAGAGCTTGATATGAAAAATCGTAGAAAACTACTAGAAGCGTAGCATGCCTACCCCATAAGCGTAGTGAAGAGAAGAAACATAGCGAAGAGAAGTTTGGATCAATTTTTCCTGGTTTTCTTTGATCTTTGCATAGTTTTGGATAGTTTTGAGCATGAGAGAGGAGCTTTTTTGAAAAGCAAAGGATGAAATGAACTCAAAAAGCTTCATTTCCCTTTATAACTCACAAACTTTTCCTTTTGTCTTTAGTGAAATCATATCGTACTTTGAGTAAAATTTCTTTTGAAAAACTTTGATCATGTAGCATAATTCTTTGAAAATGGACAAGTTTCCCTTTTACTTTATTTCCTGTATTTTCTAACTCCTAATGAAGATTATTTAACTGATGAAAATGACCTTTCTTTTCCTTCTTCATGACATGATTGGACATTATGATGACAAAACAAAATAAGCCTAGACCATGACCTAGATGATCGTATGTTTACTGTTATATGACCCTAGATTGATGATATGACCTTGAAATTGAGGATGACCATGAATGGGTGAAGGGAGTAGCATCAGACCTAGACAACATTCAATGAAAAAAAATTATTTGAGAATTTATTTGAAAACATGAAATTTTGACCAAGGACTTCTACCAAGTAAACCTGAAAGAGTGTATTTGATCACTGAAGATTTAGACACTAACATAAATATTGAACAATTTTGTAGTAAAGGAACTATTATATCTTCACATACTTAATAAAAACATAAATTAACTACTATCTATTGTACTTGTATGAAAAATTTTGTCCTATTTATGCTAATGTTATGGTGAAATAAGACACTGATGCTTTGTTTTGCAACAAGGAAGAAAGTATTTTTGGAGTGGCCTAGGGGTAACTTTAGGTCATGAATTCAAAGCTGGGGGTAAAATACATCCTATTCTAATTTCAAATGGAAACAATGATAAAATATGGAGTGGAAATGGTGACATACAATGGAGTTACATGAAGCTGCTATAGGATCCTTGTATTGATACAAGAAGTTCTGAAATGCAACAGGAAGCAAGTCGAGAAGGATGGAAGGATGAAAATGATGGAAATAAGGTGTGGAAAGGTAGGATAAAATGGATGTATGGGAATGAGTGGCTACCAATACCTATAGCCAAGCTCAGAGCCCTTGAATGGTCTGTTTTTCACTAAGAGGGCTGCTCACGGTGGCCATGAAGAGGATTTCTCAAAGAAAGGTTTTGGTGGAAGAATGGAAGGTTAGAGGGAAGAAGGATGAAATCCAAGATGAAAGTGATGAAAGGGGTAATTTTCCTGCAGTTTAAGACAATCCTAAAACCACTACTTACATCCATGCATTGAGAATTGACAAACTAACATGTTAAAAAGTGGAAAAGATGAGTTGAATCAAAACTCTACTTAACCTATGCTAAAATGTGACCTAAGCAACAAATTCAACTTCTAAATTACAGCAAGAAACTTATGAGCATGATAATCACACTATATAATTTTCCAAGAAATCATATAAAACTATTTTTGAGTTGTGGTTGGAGGTCCTTCTCCTCAAGCTCCGATGAGAGAGGTGAGAAAGAGAGGCTACAAGCACATTTTTGATAATTTTTGTTGCTACAAGAATGCAAGGAAACTAAACAAAGTGATGGAACATAAAAAGAGAATATAAATACATGAGAGGGACTCAGCCAATGGATTGGTCCCTAACCCAAAAGCATCAGCCCTCTGAAACTAAATCAGTAATGTACACAACAACTTCTCATTAGCATTGCATAAAAGGTATAGTACATCACATTACAGTCAAAATTCAATATTAATCTTAGATCAAGAGATATTTTTATGTGAATTAATCCCTCTTGTGGACAAGAGCGATCTCCCTAGTATTCTACAAATAGCTAGAAACAAACGTTCATTTGTAAATATTTTTATCTAGACTAATTGAAATTCAAAATTATTATAAGGAAAGAAAGAGGACATGTCCCTACCTTGAAATCCAACGTTCGATGCATTCTTTTATCCAGTCGCTCCGAAGAGGCTTCTCCAATAAGTAGAACCTATAATCAAAAACAAGAAAAAAGAATCAAAGCATCTACAACATATAATAATCAAGAAAACATAATATAACGTAGTGATGAAGGAGTCTAAGTATTGACATTATTCAAATAAGCACAAGAACAACTCAATGAGAAAAAGAGATCCATATGTATTATCTTGAATGAAAAGAGTAATCTTACAACCTGATCCCTTGATGTCATATAGATTTCTCCTGGGGTCCTGAACAATCGTTCCTCCTTCAGTTTGACAAGACTTCCTCTCTGAATACCAACATAGAGTTATGGAAATGGGGGTGTAATCATTATTATGTCAACAACAGTTTACTAGTGAATAAAGTATGCACTCTTGAGAATTTCTTCAGCAACTACCATATACAAGCTTAGCATCTACAATCTCTTTCGGTATCTACCCTTCAACTTGAAACTTGAGCTCAATTCATAGGGAAATGGAGATAGTTTTAGATTCCATGAAGAGGGGGATGGATTCCTCTCATGAAAGGATTTGAGCTCCATGGACCAAGGGATAAGCTCCATGAGTGGAGGGATAAAGCTCAAACTGATCGTGCCTCTAGAATCTTCCAGTTGGGAGAATATTTGACCAACTAGGCTTCTAGAATTTACTTTTTCTTTTATTTGACTTTTTACAGGGGTGCGCAGGTTTTAGTAGCAGAATGTGTGGGTTTTTCCGTGGTTTATAGAAAAATTAGCAGCGGACTCGCAGGAAAAGGCTATAAAAAGTGCAAAGGTAGAATTTTAAATCTTTTAAAGAGAATTTCTCCAATTCCAAGACTTGGTTTAGGAACATTAGGTTTTTTGACTTCTAAGGGAGAAAGATATAGGTGGTGATAGACCTATACAGATAGTCAAATGTCATGGTGACAAAATAACATGTAATAGATTGCCCCCTACAGTGCAAATTCTAAGGTTACGCTGAAGAGTGAAGTGATTTATCATTCCAAGGATTGGATTGGGGACACCGGTCGAAAACCTGTAAAAACATTTAAATGCATACATACATACATACATACATACATACATACATACATACATACATACATACATACATACATATATATATATATATATATATATATAGATATGTATATGTATCATCACTAAGGTAGGCATTCCCATACTTAGATCAAAACTAACTAAATGTTATGGTACAGATATGATTTCAATATTACATCAAAAGTAGACACAGTATGGGTGCAACCATCTATCATAAGTAGCCTACTGTATCATGAATAATAAAAATCCTTGCAACCTGGATGGTGGAAACTATATACAGGGTCTTGATTTCCGCTTCCCGAACTAGTACGATTATATCCATGCAATTGATTGTGTCGAAGTCAAACATGGTAGAAACCACTTGATTACCGGTCAATGATGTGAATTGTTAATAAGTGTAAGAGAAACCACCAATAGTAAAAATGGCTCTCAAAGTACTCCAGTACAATCCATGAAGTGTGAATGAATGAGTTGCAGTTGAACACTTCATAGAATCATTTGATTGGAGGTTAATGATGCAACCTGTAGTCGAAGGCGCGAAATCTACCATTAGGGCATGAAGATCCCAAGGTACTGATATTATTCTAGATCAACTTTTTATATGATGAGATGTCATCAATAGAAAGTGACCCGTCGTAGGAAAGCGCACGACCCGAAACCATTAGATCAAGTTTTGAAGAAATATTTGCAAGTATTGACTCAGGGATGGTCAACGCGAATGGAGACAAATGTTTGCAATGAATGGTTTATTTGAACTATCTCTTGAATACATAACGACACTGAAAATGGTTTGGAAACAATTGACCTAAAGCTAATACCCAGAAACCTATTGAATACTTTCAATGCAGTTTGATTAACTGTTAGAAAAATAATTTCCCAACCCAGGTACAAGTGTGACAAAGTGTCATATTCAAGAGTGGTATGCTACTTTTTAAAAAAGGGTGACAACTGGATTCTTTTTCTCTCTTTTTCCCCCACCATTACTGGAAATTACCTCTTTAATTTTTGACAAGCTTGAGGAGAATAACATTTTCTTGTTTTTGTAAGCTCATCCTTCAGATGAGTCCATATTATTATTAAAATCAAACCCTAAGAAGGAGTGGTCCAGTCCTGTTTGTAATCAACAGGTCCTTTATTGTTAAATTTTAACAAGTCCGGTATAGGATAAACTCAGTGTTTTTTAGTTTTAGGGAGTCAAAATAAAAACATAATTAAGCTCCATGGTTGTTATTTTTCATAAATTTATTCTCTCAAGCCCAAAAAATGATAAAATAATATAGGAGATAACTATATTAACCATGATTAGTCAATGTATACCTTTTTCATAAATAGTCCATTTCAATTCAGAAAAGGGGTAAAATTATATTGAAGGGACGACTGTTCATTTCCTTTAACGATTTCGAATAGTCAAGTACTTAGAAATATTTTCATATTTCAAGAGTCTGAAAAGGCCTTAAAAGAGAACTCGAGGGTTTCACTTTTTCGTAATTTTATAGAGGCTGAAAAGTGATAAAAGTATACCCAATGGCCGACTTTCAATTGAATTTATGAGCAAGAAAAGACGGAAAGAACTCGGAATTTTCATATGTTTCACAAGAATGAAAGATAGCAAAATAATATCTAGATTTTCATGAGTTTAATGAGTCTTGAAAATAATAACTGAAATGGACTCAAGATAAGTTTCATTTTAATAAAATCTTGAAACAAAGGAAAACTATGCTTGGCAGTGGTTTCATTTTTACACAAGCTTGAAACAAAGGAAACTGTGCTTCAGAGTGGCGTCATTTTTACACAAGCTTGAAACATAGAAAAATATGCTTGAGATAGGTTTGTTTCATTTTTACAAAAGCTTGAAACAAAGGAAAAATAATGCTTGAGAATGGTTTCAATGCCCCCCAAGCGCAACCTGAAAGAGAATATGCCCCCCAAGCTTCATTTCATTCACCTAAGTGGACTACTGGTTACTAATAGGTGGATGGAATGAAGGTTCATTTACAAGATCATATGAAAGACTCGACTTGACACTTACGAGATCTAATCGAAGACTTGACTCAATTAGGAGAGGATTTGTTTCATTTTTTAATGAGCTTGACATAGGAAAATAACTATGCTCATTGCCTGATTCATTGTTTAACAAGGTTGACACAGTAAAAGAAGTATCCTCAAAGTGATATGTTTCATTTTTTAACGAGGTTGGCACAAGAAAAGAACTATCCTCATTGCCTAATTCATTTTTTAACGAGGTTGACACAAGAAAAGAACCATCCTCATGGTATCTGTTTCATTTTTTAACGAGGTTGACATAGTAAATTGAACTATCCTCAAATGTATCTGTTTCATTTTTTAATGAGGTTGACACAGTAAAAGGAACCATCCTCATAAGTGTCTGTTTCATTTTTTAACGAGGTTGACATAGTAAAAGAACTATCCTCAAGGTGAACTGATTCATTTTTTAATGAGGTTGACATAGGAAAAGAACCATCCTCAAGATGAACTGATTCATTTTTTTAATGAGGTTGACACAGGAAAAGAACCATCCTTAAAAGGGTCTGTTTCATTTTTTAACGAGGCTGAGATAGTAAAATAACCATCCTCACAAAACTTGTTACATTTTTTAATGAGGTTGACACAGCAGAAGGAACTTTTCTCATGGTATCCGATCATGACTCCCAACTGGAAGAAAAACATGTCAAGGAACATACCTCTGTCATGGCCTTCAAGAGGTCTTCATCAAAAGGAAGAATAGTTCTCTGAAAGGAACACATGTCAAGGGACTCAATAGGGATAAGAACATCAAATTAAAATAACCCAATAGGGTTTACCATGTCAAATACTGGATCTAAGTCAAAGGAAGTCGAGAAAATAGTGAGAGGCTCACTTGCATCGATAACTAAAAACAAGGGACTGGTTGCCACATAATTAACCCATGGCAGGGTAGATACCACTTCTGTATAAGGAAAATTCAGGGGTGTCAATTATTGGTAGTCGAATCAAGAATAACAAATGAAAGTTGGTCAACAGTCACAATGTTTCCATTTTGAGGGAAAGACATCACGCGAAATATTGTTGATACAACAAATTTCATTGTATGGACATAGTCTTGCCCAAGGAGTAATTTAAAACCCAAGGGGCCTGAGACTACCATAAGATTAATACAGATAGTTTTACCTTCCAAGGTAATAGGAAAATTTAGAAGGATCCCTAAAGGTTTGTTAATGGTTCTGTTAAAAGCGGAAAGATTCTATGTAAAAAGCATAAGCTGAGGGGAACCCAAAGCTTGCCAAGCAGTTGAGGATAAAATACTAACGGAAGAACCTTTATCTACATTTGTGTCACACACATTTTTACCACAAGCCTTCAAAATTATTTGGAAAGAGATGGAAGAGGGAATACAAGTTTCTGGAAGTCTATTCCAACCAAATTAAAATACCTCAGTACTTGGGGGGGGGGGTGTGTTTGTAGAAACATGCGAAATTCCCCCTAGCATAGAAGAATCTGATATAAGAAGAAGAACTTGAGTGGTATGAATTTCCCTCTCTATATGGAGAGTGGGATCGGCCTTATTTGAAATCAAGTCAACCACTTAATCAACTAATGGATCGTCAACCTGAGTGGTATTAGTTTCACTCTTCAATGAAATAGTGGGATTGACTGTACTTGGAATTAGATAAATCACTTCGTCAGTTGACAGCAGGTTGGGAGAAAGTTTATGGTAAACTAGTTGGAATTTTTTGTTGTGGAACAATAATTTTTTCCAACAATTTTGAGGCTTCATCCATGTGAGGGAAAATGTGAGTTTGATGAATCCCTTTGCATAACCTACAAGGAAACCTAATTTTACCCCTTTTCCCGAGAACCTGACAATCACTCGTTGATGGATCAATAGTAAGTTGATGGGATTTTTCTGACCATACTTCCAAGACATTAGGAATACCAAGAGAATTGATAAGGAAGTGGTCACCCTGACAAAGCTTGCAAGGGTATTTGGGTTTATGATGCATGTTGGAGGTTTCCTCAACACTACCAACACTTACAACCTAGGTTGGTTGGTTGACTTCTTTCTTATCTTTCTTCTTCTTCTTCTTCTTAGCCACCTGGTTACTAGTGTCAAGGTTTTTACCAAGTGAAGAAGAAGAAAGGGAGGAAGACATGTTGGGGAAAGAAGGTAAAGGATCAACATGAGGTTGGTGATGTTGAGATGGTGAACTTTGTTGAGTTCAAGCATCCGGTTGAGGTGGAACAATTTGAGTATTCGAGGCCAACAAAGTTGAAAATAACCATACCAGTAAACCTATGGTAAATCCAGGTAATGACAATGTAGGCATATAAGGAGGACCAACATTTCCAAAGCAAGGAAAAGTACTAGGATTCTCATTAAGAGGGGTTCCTTGGTTGGTAAATTCCAGAATAGTTGCCATTAGATTCAACTTCTATGAATTTTATTAACAATTAAAAAAAATTAATAATTCAAATTCACAATGCACAAAGAAGGTCTCTAAAATGTAAAAAAAAAACAAATTAACACACGCTATTAAATCTAGGAGTCAAACCACATAGAAACGGTATGTTTTCACAGTAAAATCACTAGTTGGTGATGAAATCCAACCTCGCAGAGATCAATGTGAAAAACTAGCAGTCAGAACAGTTACCCTGACAACCTGCTTAATGAAACAGTTTGGTGCAAGTACCTCCACTATGCCATCTTGAAGTGAAGTGCACCCTCTGGAAAGTCCAAGTGAGTCTAGTCAACATCTACTCCAGGTACATTGGGACCTTCCCTCCACCATCACCTAGGGAAAAATCCTAAAGATTATGGCCACTAAGGTCACCAACTGAGACAAATGAACTTGGGGGAATATTCTATGATCCGATATACATGGAAGAGCAGAGTATCAAGCTCAATCCCCTTGAAGGCTCCTTGATACGATAAATCCAAGGTTTGCCAACAAGTGACCCCAGGCTCCTCGAAAATGGTTAATCCGAGGTTTATTATTTGTATTACGTGCACATCTTCTATCTTTCCCAATAAGATAGGTATGATTACCTCATTGGTTCTTACATGATCTCGTGCTTGACTCTTTTAAGAAGATCTTCCCAGAGTAAAGATGCAGCAATTGGAATTTTTCCTACCGCAAGATGCTACTATTTGTTTTAACTGCTTTGGAATGTTATCTACAACCTATTCCAAAGAAATAGCCTAAACTAGATTGGTGGAAAGAGCCCTAGAAAATATAAAAATTTCTAGATGAATTTTATTTAGCATTGTGTTATTTGGGTTGTTATTACTCAAAAGGTTAAATGGATATGAAACAAATGGTGTTATGACCTGACCCAAAACTGAATGCAATCGAATATGATAATGTAATCTTTTCAATTCAATGAATTCTAACTAAAGTAAGGAGAGAGTTTCATTCACTTCCAAGAACGAAAAAATTGATAAATAAGAGAAACTATAACAAATTCTCTAATGCACTAATTTCATCAATAAAAACTAATGCTAATCAATTCAAAACAATTTTTTATTTTTATGTTTTAAAACAAGCATAAAAACATGTAAATTCAAATCAAAGAAATTGATCTAAATCTACAATTTTTTTATTTAGAATGTAAACTATGCAACTGTAATCTATGCACAATTGACTTGAAAAGTATGCAAATGTAATCTATGCACAATTTTCGTTCATATTTTGAAAATGAGAATTATAACTATGAAAATGTAATCTATGCAAGATAATTCTCAAACACAAGATGATTCCAAATTAGAAAAAGAGCAACAAGAGTATTCTCCTTGACTAATGTAATCTAAGGAACCAATCAAGTGTAAGTAGAGAAAATTGGGTGAGAATTCCAAAGGTCAAAAGTAAAAACACTCAAAGGCGATTAACACTCATACACAATTTAGCGCGCGCCCCCCCCCCCGGCGAATGAGGGGGAATTTTATTTTGCAAAAACAAAAGAGAAAAGATGAAAATTTTTTAAGAGACTGAGACAAACCTCGAAGTAATGACCAAAGGAAATAAAATTAAGAATTTCTCAAAAAAGAAACTCAAAACACCTAATTAACTTAACAGAGACTGATGGGACTGTAAATGGATTAGGGAAAACTTGAGGAATCGGGTTATCTGGCTCTAAAAAAGAGAATTTTAATTTTTTTTCAAAAAATTTCAAGGGGTCCGCAGTTTCTAATGGAAAACAGAGCAGATCCACATTGTTTTGAATTAAAAACTGTGGAGGTTGTTGCACTGTTTTCAGATGAAAAACGCAAAGGCAAGGAAAAACATAGAAAAAATAAATATTTAGCTTTCTTTTTTAGGGATTCTTAAAATTTATCTACCCAACCAAATATCATATAAGTCAAAAGCAGAAAAATTCCAAAATTCAATCTAAAAATAAAGAAAGTAAACTAAGTTATGTTCCCCATCAGAGTCGCCATTTTGTTATGCGGATTAATCCCTCTTGCGGACAAGAGCGATCTCCCTAGTATTCTACGAATAGCTAGAAAGAAATGTCCATTTGGGAATCTTTTCCTCTAGACTAATTGCAATTCAAATTATTATAAGGAAAGAAAGATGGCATTCCCTTACTTTGAAATCCAACGTTCGATGCAGTATTTTATCCAGTCATTCGAAAGAGGATTCTCCAATAAGGAGAACCTACAATCAAAGACAAGACAAAAGAATCAAAGTATCTGAAACATATAATAATTAATAAAAGATAATATAACTTAGTGATCAAAGAGTCTAAGTATTTATATTATTCAAATAAGCACAAGAACAACTGAATGAGAAAAAGAGATCCATATGTATTATCTTGAATGAAAAGAGTAATCTTACAACCTAATACCTTAATGTTGTACAGATTTCTGTAGGGGTCCTGAAAAATTGTTCCTCCGTCAGTTTGACAAGCCTTCCTCTCTGAATACTAGCATAGAGTTATGGACACAAGGGCGCAATCATTTTTATGCCAAAAATAGTTTACTAGTGAAGAAAGTATGCACTCTTGAGAATTTCTTCAGCAACTACCATATACAAGATTGGCATCTACAATCTCTTTCAGTATCTACCCTTTAACTTGAAACTTGAGCTCAATTTATAGGGAAATGGAGGTAGTTTCAGCTTCCATGAAGAGGGGGATGGATTCCTCTCATGAAAGGATTTGAGCTCCATGGACCAACAGATAAGATCCATGAGTGGAGGGATAAATCTTGAACTGACCGCATCTCTAGAAGCTTCCATTTGGGAGAATATTCGACCAGTTAGGCTTCTAGAATCTGCGCTTAATTTTATTCGAATTTTATGGGAGTCCGTAGGTTTTAGTAGCAGAACGTGTGGGGGTTGTCACGGTTTATAGAACAAGTATCAACGAACCCATAGGAAAAGGCTAGAAAAAATGCAGAGGTAGAATTTTAAAGGTTTTAAAGAGATTTTCTCCAATTCCAAGACTTGGTTTAGGAACATTAGGGTTTTTCACTTCTAAGGGAGCAAGATATAGGTGGTGATAGACCTATACACACTGTCAAATTTCATGGTGAGAAAATAACATGTAACAACTACCTAGTTTCCTACAAATTTTGAATCCTAATGAGCTCCTCTACATGCTTATTTATAAAAATGAGTTGCTACCAAAAACTCCCTAAAAAGTATAAATATAGTCTCCTTGATCTTTAAAAATGGTGGAGCTTGGATCCTCATAATTTTCACTTTCTTGTTTTCCTTTGCCTTCAAGCTATTCGAAAATTTCTAGATGTGATCTTCAACTGATTGAGGGAGTTAAGGAGATGGAAAACCCTCCTACAATCTCTCCTTGTTTTCTACTCTAAGCCCTTAGGTGGGAAATGTCTCAGAAAAGGATTTATTTCCTGCAATTAAATCATATTAGGCCTCATGATATGACAAAATATTTTAATCTTTTTACTAGTAATAATATGACAAAAAATGTAGATAAATGTGAGGGAGAGATAGCTTAATAAGTTGAAGGATGGTGTTGTAACCCCTTAAAATGTATCTATTTATGAGCCTCATCATCACCCCCTTCTAAAATGGTTTCTCATCCTTTGAGAAACTCATTTATCCCTGTTGATCTCTTTCAATTCCCTGATGGCCTATCTAAAATCCCAAGGTAGCTCAAAGGGAGTTCCTTCAGGTGGGTAGAACCCTGCATTATTTTCTTCCTTATCCCACTCCTTTTTTTCCTCTATATGATCTCTCCCTTCATGTAGGCCCAACAACAAAGGTGGGTTGAGCTTCAATCCTATACATTGGATTTTCATTATTTGCATAGATATTTTATAGAAGGGTGATTTCTCCAATTCATATTTCATTCTTTAAGGATAGTGGTATTCCTTCTGTTGCAGGCTAAGTGGTACGGCATGCCATCTCCTTTGGCATGTCTACGAAAACTCTTCCCCTAAGAACCTAGATGTGTCATGAAAGTGTGAAATGGCCTGACCTTGTGTTTAAATATATTTAGGTGCCAGTGCAACGTCATTTGAGATCAATTGATGGTTGGTAATGATCCCCTAGGGCTTATTAGTTATGCCCTGATTTTTAGTGGTTCTATCTCCTCTCTTTCAATTACTCTTTTAACCTCTTATGCCCTTGATTCTTCTTGTATTATCCAGGATGCTAAAGCCATTAATTTCATATCACCCAATCTGGAATTGGGGTCCCAATTCTTCTGATCAGTAAAAATTTGGTTACGCATATAGAATTCATCTATTCTAGCCCTCTCTCTTACACTAGATTTTTTACAGAAGTCAATGAATTGTCTATAGTTCTGAAACAGTAGGGAGCCATGTTGAGCTATGGTCCTTATTTGAAATTGCAACCATTTCTCACTGACATAAACTGAATAGGACTTTGAGGGTTGTCTATACTACATGGCCTCCATGCAAAGACTTGTTATAGTGGAAAGTTGAGTGTATTTTTCCAATAGATTCCCTTGCAGCCTCATGTTCTCTATTTTCACTACTTGCAATTTCTCCTTCACCACATATTCTTTGATCCTTACATAATCTAGCTCTTTCCCCATTTCCATGAGCCTTTCCTCAATCAACCCCACATCTCCAACATTATTTGACTTGGCGATATGCACCCATCTGTGGGTGCATTCTTTCTCTATCTCCAGCTCATATAGGAGGGGTATTGTAAATCTCTCATGGATCAGTCTCACTCCCTCAATGAACTGGTAATAAGATCTAAAACTAGGTAGCAGTGTAGGTTCTTGAAACTCTGTGATGTCTTTTTCAAACATCTTTGGGGAGGATGCTACCTCCTATGTCAGTTGTTTCAAAATTTATACATCCTTTGGAACCTCTTGAACTTCCATGTGTGCACTATTCCCCTCTATTTGTGCATTACTTTATTATTTCAGTGCATTTTTCTCTTCCTGTAGCACTCTTTTTTCTTCTTGTAGCATGCTCTGTTTTTTGAGTAGCACACTTTTTTTTTCTTGTAGCACAACCTTTTATTCTTTGTGGAGTCTTGTGGGTGCTTTTGGTTTCTTTAAGGATGATATTTTGGTGTTAGGCATCCTCACATAGGCTATGGGAATCTTAGGTTTTGGCTTTGGAGAGGGAGTTCCTCCAGTTTTCCTTCTTCTAGCCCCACCTTATCTTTCTTATTTGGCGACTCCTCAATGGTGATTGGGAATTTTGTTTGAGTCTGGGGTCTTCGTTGTTTCACCCTAGTGATATTCCTTGTCTTAAATTAAAGATGAGCCTTTTTAGGCCTTTTATTCTTAGATTTCACAAGAGTGCCCAAGGTGGCTATAGTCGCAACTACCTCATCCCCAGTGTTCCTTGGTGACATACTAGTTTATTGAGAGGATATTTCACTGAATTTTTGGGACTGAAGGCCTCGTCTTCTAATTTTCCCTCCTTTTCTTCCTCATCATCTCTTCCTTCCACCTTTGCCTCCTCTGATTTTTCTTCCTCTGTTTCCATATATACTTCCTCTCCCTATGTTCTGGTGTCCCTATCCCTAATTTTAGATGCATTGGTTTCCCCAGGAGTGATTCTCTGAGTCACTATAAGTGTCTATTTCTCCATGTCTATAAAATTGGACCATAAAATATGGTTTCTTTCTCCTCGACTATAAATAAAATATTATTTGCAGTGGCACTAGTGGCCCTGTCTTCTCTATTTCATTTGATTCCTAGAGTTAGTGTGGCTACTTGTTCGATCAGTTTAGGACTTATGGTGATGGCTAACCCTCTTACCAGAGTGGTGGAAATGACATATGATTGTGAGTTTAATGCCATGTAAAATTCAAAATATATGTCATCATAATATCCTCTTAGCAATTCAAATAAGCCTAACCATTGGTGCCTCCTAAATATATCTACTATAGGAGGGTGAAATTGAATTCTTCTAGTGTTTGAAGGTTCTCTTTTATTAAACCCAGCCCCCATTTCTTCTTGTTGTTCTTGACTTGATGAAGAAAATGTGCTTATTTTATGGCCCTACTACTCAATTTAGTGGTAACAGGGGTCAAAAATCTCTTATCACTCCAATTCTAATGTTTTAACCCCAAATTTATTCACACATACCCTCTCAACTTTCACAACTTAATTACTACTAAGTGCAGACTTTTTAGGGGAATATTTGTGAAATTGTGATGGAGATATGAAGGTGGTGGCCACTTACTTATTATAATTGATCCTCTAAGATGAAGGTGGAAATTTTTTGAACCAATTAAACCCCTCTGTTTCTTTCATATACATCCTTAGTCTTCCTATAAAACTCTTCGACCTTCCTGTAGCAATTGTAGTCTTCGTGTAGTAATTTCAGTCTTCCTGTAGGTAATAGCAGGTCAAGGTTTGAAGCTCATTGGTGGCTTAACAAGATTTTCCTCTTCCTAATTTTTATAGGAATGAGAAAATATGCAAAGGGAAGCGCGCTTAAGTACATTATATGATATTTTTAGTTGGATTGGAACACTATGATGAGTTTTCCCTCACATGAGGTTTCTTCAATTGGACCATTGGCCCCACATAAAGTGATCATTCCATTCTTCCTCTTAATCAACACACACTCTTGGTGATCCTACTTCAAATGATGTGATAGCTCCATGTTGCATGGGGACTTTATCAATCACTTTTTGTTCACTAGACGAGGGTGGCCAAGTTAACTGGCCATCTTCAGCTTATTAAACCTCTCCTCTTCAAAATTTATTCATTTAGGAAATTATGAAAAGGGAGACAGTGAGAGAGTGCCATACCTGAGCCTTAACTTTTTGTCAAATTGTTACCAGGACTTGAATGCTGGAGTTGGCCCATTAGAGTGGCATAGAAAGAGTTTTCTTTACTCCATGAGTTCTTGTTGTGTGTCTTCATTATTTTTTAGGTGCTAAACTATATTTTTTTGTTGTGTGTGCAAGTATCCTGTTGAGGCTTCAAATATATGTTGCTGGAAGAGAATCCTCCTTGGAGTGTCATTTATTTCTTCGAAGTCACCTCACAAGCCTTCCCTATCTCCTTAGATGATAAAAAACAAACTATAGATCTTTTCTGGTGCTTACAAAAGTTTGCTACAAGAAGAGATCTTCTTCGTGTAGCAACTTATTCTTTGTACTTTCAAGAGATCAAACATACATGAGGTGATGACAGAGAGTGGGGAAAGGCCTTGGGATGGTGATATAATTTTGAGCTCGTGGTGTGGAATTGGAAAAAAAATCTAAAGGAACTTTTTGTTTTTGCAAGAATTTTTTTTACAAATGTGTCAGAATGAATGGTTTGAGAGAAAAATATTTTTGAATGGGGTGGAGGAATGATGAGTGGAAGATAGGAAATGGTGGGGATACCCCCTTCATGAAATTTTCGAGACCACAGGATCCTTGGTGACTGCCCTTGTCCCCAATCTTCCCTCCTGTAGTTTTTTTTAGGACTTCCTATAGCACTACAAGACTTGTTGTAGTTTTTGAGGTCTTCTTGTAGCACCACAAAGAAAGGGTGAATTTTTATTTTTAAGCTTATAGGATTGTGGAGAGGGATGAAGAGGTGAGTGATGGTGTTGGATAGGGAGTGAATCATTGGAGGAGTGAAGAGAATATGGTATATTTCCTATGATTTGTGACCATAACATGCCATGGTTCATAACCCTACAAGAGAGAAAAAAAAGGTTAGTAGTCATGGTGCCATCTCACCTTCTTGCCTTTGTTTTTATTTTGTTTTTTTTTTTTTCAAGACCAGTGAGCTACCTCAGAAGAGTTTTTCAACCCACAAGACTTCCATGTGCAACTCAAAGAGGTTTTCACTCAACGAAATTTTATTCCTCTTTTATTTTTTTTCTCCAGGACATCCTCGGAAAGGTTTTCAATCTTGGAGTTGGCCTTGGATGCTTCATGAAGGTTTTCACCCATGCCTCTTTATTTTTATTTTATTTATTTCCTAGGAGGGCTATGGGCTAGAAGCTATGAGGCTCCCATTCACATTTACCTCTCTTCTTATTGTATTGATGAACTATGCCTTAGAGATGGGATTCTTGTATACTTTTAGCCTATAAAAATTGACAAGCATATGGATCCCCTCCTTGTCAATGGTTATGATCTGAACATCTCCATTTTCCTAGAATTTCTTTATTAGGTACGGGCCTAACCATGTTTTCATCAACTTTCCTCTAAATTCCTGGAATATGGAGTCATATAGAAAAGCCTAATCCCCTTCCTGAAATATGTTCTCCTTAATGTGATTTTCATGCAAAACCTTCCTCTGCAATTGTATAACTTTGGTGTGGAGAAGGGCCTGCATTCTAAATTCATCCAAGACATTCAATTGAAGCAACCTTTCTTGTTGTGCTCTTGTGATATCTAAATCCAATTAGGTTTCCATTCTGAGAGTGTTATATTAAAATTAAATGGAAATAAATCTTTCATCCCATAAACCATATCATATAGAGTGAACCCAGTAGTTTTCTTCCAAGTGGTATTATAGGCCTAAGTTTCCTCCATAATTTGTCTGCCCAATATTTCCTCTTGTTTCTCACCACCTTGGTGAGGATGCTTCAGTGCTCTATTGGTAACCTCTACTTTCCCATTTTCTTGAGGGCGGTAGGTAGTATATGTTTTGTGCTTGATATTATGTCACCTTAGGAGATTCTCAAACAAATTTGAGGTGAACTGAGCTCCTTGATCAGTGACTATCTCCCTTGTATGCCCCAATTTGTAGAAGACAATTTCCCTTAAGAACTCAACCACTTTTTCTTTTATTTCTTCCTTGACAACCTTTGTCTCGACCCATTTTACCAAATATTCAGTGCTATGATGTACTTCTTTTTTCCAAATGGTGGATCAATTGACCCAATGAAATCCATATCCCACTTTTCAAATGGATGTAATTCCACTTGAGGTTGTAGAGGAATTTAATCCCTAGGTGTGGGTCTTCCCATCCTCTGATACTAGCCACATCTGCTGGTATACCTTATTTCATCCTGATGGAGAGTAGGTCAATAGTAGCCACCTTTTAAGGCCTTGAAGGTTGTCCTCTTACCAGAAAAATGACCCCCACAGGACCCATCATGACATGCTAAGAGGATGTCAAATACTTCCTCTTCCTTGAATGTTGGGCAAGGCCCAACTCGATTCAGTATTAAGTAAAAGATTCCATATTTTAAGGAAATGGAGTGCGCGACCGAGTGGAAAGAAGAAAATTGTGTGGATTTTAAAGGCTTCGCACGACGTTTTAGGATTCTTAGGTGCTTTTGGGCAGGTCAAACTCCTTATTTTTGTAAAGGGATTGGATTGTTTTTTAGTATTTTTAGCTCCACCCATGGTTTTCAGACCATGGTATTGTAAGAAAGAATTCTATATAAGGATATTTCTTAGGAAGTAAAGTCAGGATATATATAGAAGATATGATGATTGTATCAACACAACTGAATTATCTGTGTTTTAGTCTGTTTTGGGTCTTCAGAGAAGGATTTTTAGCTATGTGCATGGAGCCCTAGGTCTGCAGTTGTGTGCATAAAGGACCCACATTTTAGTGCACGGTTCAAAGAAGAATAAAACTGGAGAGACACATTATCAATAAAGAGAAGGAATATTCTGAAGTATTTATGTGTATTTGTGCAATCTGTGTATGCTTTATCTTTAAAGTTGTGTTATATACTGTAAAGGCTTGTTTATGATTGTTTATGCATAGTGAGGTATTTATGTTATTTATATGTGTTGTATTGGGCTGATTAATGCATAATAATGATAAAGGCATAGTTCATAGTAGTACAAATTGATTAATAAGGCATAAACTATAAAAGTAGATATTTGAATTGGCGTAGTCCAAGAAGGTATAAGGAAGAATCATACTAGTAAATACATGTCCTAATATACCTTTGGATGTAGAAACTTGGTTCTATCATCCCCCAATATTTCCTCGGGTGAGACTTTAGTCTGCTCAACAGATCGTTTCCAAAAGGGTCGGTAACAGAGGGTTTTGTTAGTAGCGCAACTACTCCAAACCTGGCTCTAGACCCCCTCAAACCCACGAAGTTTTATAAACTGAAGGAAATAGTAGGAGACCTATGAGTTATGAGGATCACTCTAAAACAATATGTGAATCATGTAAAGCAACGACTATATAGATTGAACCCAAAATACAAGGATAAGGTAAACAAGGAATTGGAAAAGATGCATAAAGCTCGTATAATAGAACTTGTGGAAGAATATGAATGGGTTAGTCATATGTTTGTTTAGGAGAAGAAGCAAAAGGGTCAAATCAGAATTTTTGTTGATTTAAGCAAGTTGAATGATGCTTGTGTGCATGACCCATTCCCCACATGTTTTACAAAGAATTATTGGATAATGTTGAGGGCAGGAGGCATACTCTTTTATAGATGGGTTTTCAGGTTACCATTAGGTTAGAATTTTACCAAAATACACAAGTAAGAAAAAAATTTCCACTAAATGGGGATCTTATTAGTATACAGTCATGGCTTTTGGATTGAAGAATGCTCCTGTAATATTCTCTAGTGTAGTAATCGCAACTTTTAAGGAGTACATACACAAACAATTGGAAATTTTTTTTTGTCATTGGACAGTCTTTGGACTATTGAACAACCATGTTGCAAACTTAAGGCCGATGTTAGAAACATGCAAATAATATAAAATATTGTTGAACTTGAATAAATGCATATTTTGTGTACATTTTGGTATACTATTGGGGCATATGGTTTGCAAACAAGGATTGATGCTAGACCCCATGAATATTGTTTCTATTGTGAACCTGGAACCACCTAAGACAATGAAGAAACTGCGCACAACACTGGGACATACTGGATAATATAGGAAGTTTATCAAGGCATATGCACAGATAATTGCACTGATGGAAAAGATTTTGAAGAAGGATGTTACTTGTTGTTTGGAGGAACAATGTCAGAGAAGCCTCGACATACTAAAGGTGAAGATGGTAACTGTGCCAATTCTAGTTTTCCCAGACTAGAACAAGGAGTTTCATGTTCATGTTGATGCATTTTACATAGCATTGGGATCAGTACTGGCACAACTAGGTGATGGAGATATTGATCACCCCATATATTTTGCAAGGAGGAAATTGTCGAAGGAAGAAAAGAATTATTCTACAACAGAACGTGAAGAATTGGATATGGTGTGTGAATTACAAAAATTCAAGCATTACTTATGAGGAGCCACTTAAAGATGTTCATAAATCACTCAGCGCTGAAGCATTTAGTGAACAAGCCTATTCTGGGAGGGAATATTTATAGATGGTTGTTTTTATTTATAGATGGTTGTTGGGTGATAAGTTCAGTGAGAGGCATGGTGATCTTTATTTTGGCAATCTCTCCCTCAAAACTGAAGGGTATTTGTAGTTTAGACAGGTTTGCCTCAGCTTTTTCAGCCATGACTTTCTCTATGTTCTGAGTTTGTTGGCTATGTTTGGGATCTTGTTTTACACAGCCACCTCGGGAATCTTTGTGGAAGTACTAGGAGCATCTGAGCCAAGACTTGATTTAATAGCTTTATCTTTGTTTTGATCAATTTTGTTGACCACGATTTTGTTGTTGTCCACTGCTTTTTTAAGGATGGTATCGGGGGTTTTAGCAGTGTCTGAGATGTCTTTCTTGGAGTTGTCTTGGTTTTTTCTGCTTCTAAGGTCATACTACCTATGAGCTTCTATTATGGCATTCTGAAAATCTATGGCAAGATCCTTAGGATCTTCATAGTTGGTTTCATCCTGATTCAGAGAGAAGAATGCTTGTTCTTCTTCCGTGAGGTACACCTCACTCTCATTATCAGACCCTATGAGGTTCAAATGATTTTCATAAATGGGTTCTGTATCCCTATCATCTTCTCCCACATAATTTTCATTAAATGGTGGCCTAATTTGTTGGTCATTTTCCCTTGGTTTGTTTTGAGGCTATTCCCTCCTAAAATTTTGGTTTCGATTTCTATTTGGAGGGTTTGGCTGGTTGTCCCTAAGAGGGGTCTTTTCACTTATCTTTTCCCACATTTTGGCCATGGACCTAACCAAGTCATCTATTCTAGGATCTAGGGAAGGGGATGAAGTGGAGACCTCATCTCGGTATGTGACTTTCCTTTCTGATCTAGTCCTAGCTCTTTTTTCTGCTAAGTTGGCTTCTGCTCTTATGGCTACTTTTTGAATTTCCTCTAAGGTAAGGGGGTCCTTATCTCTTAGCTGATAAGTCATGTATGGGTCAAAAACCTCGGGGAAAATTTCCAAGGCTGAACCAAGGGGGGGTTTGAAGTGAGGTGGGAGGGCGTTATACACACTATTGAACCTAGTGCAGTATCCCTGGACACTTTCCCCATTTTCCCGTTTTAGATTGTTATATTCTGATAGGATTTGAATGGGGTCCTTTTGGATTTCCCACTTGTTTATGAAGGTTTGGTAGAGTTCCAGGAGATCGTGGATGCTATTTGGAGTTAATATTTTAAACCATTTTTTAGGTTCTTTGCCCAGGCTTTGGGCGAACATCCTCATCCTGATGGTCTCATTTTCTATTTCCATGTATTCAAAGGCATCACTAATCCTATCTACATGTTGTTGAGCTGTGGTAGTCTCAACTCCGTTAAAGTGTGCGACTTTGGCTTGATAGTCATTTTGTAAGGGAGCCAAAGGTTGTGGAAACACCAAAGGTGCGTACCAGGCTGCCATGACGGGAGCTGATGGATGATGTACAAGATGAGGGCTTGTGGGATGAGCTGAGGTGGTTTGAATAATAGTGGTTTGGATGGGTGTGACGGATGTACTTGGACTAGTGATTTGATTTTGAGCAGATCTTGGATGGTAGGAGCCAAAGTGATGGAGAAGCTAAAGGTCGGGAGGTGTGGCAGGTGAGGCTTCTCTACTAGGACTCTATGGTGGATCTAGGGGTTCAAGATCCTCAAAGTCTATCTTACTTTGTGGCTTGCTTCTAAAAAGGGTTTTTGCTGATTTTAAGTCAAAGGGGGAATCCTGCAAGGCAGTGAGATGTTCAGGTACCGATATTGCTTTAGGGATGGACCTATCGGTAGCTAAATTGCCAATTTCGGAAGCTTGCCACAGAATCTTCTCTGGGTCCTCTACTATGATAGGGGGATTTGGGTTTGGATGAGATCTGGTGTTGATTCTTCGTGAAGCCAGATTTCGAACCTAGAGTTTAGAGAGGATGGTATTTCTGAATGTTTCGGATGAATGGCCTCTCTAAGGTTTTATTAATGTGAAGGATGGTCAAAAATAAAAAGGATCGACTAATGGAGTTGCCAGGTAGATTTCTATGAGAACTATGGTCTACCACCGATACTTATCAAATATGCTAATGGAAAAATTTTTATAGCACACTTTGAGATGGAGAAATTGCAAAGAAGAGTGATTCACTTGGTTTTAAGATTTTGCTAGGTTGTATGGACAAGCTAATGGTTCTCTTGGCAAGAAGACTTCTGCTTATCTCCTATGTTTTAGGTAAGGTTTTATGAATTGCTAAGTTATACTTAGTTTGTCACTTATTACAGAGCTTCTACCTTAAGCTTAAGTTTTTGGAAGGATGAGTTAGCAGAAAGGTATGGTTTATGAAATGTTTTGTTCTTTTATGGAGTTTTTTAGGCCTACTAGAGGCTAGTGGAGTCGCCAGGTGGATTTTTAGTTGTTTTGAGGGGATATTGGTATGGTCCACCACCACTACTGACAAAGACCAATCTAAGGGAGTTTTTGGGATTTTTCTGAGTTTTTTTATGTGAAGCCTAGGGTTTGTAAGAGTGTCCTACAGCTGAGTCATCATTTTTCTAAGATGGTGTAACAAGGGGTTTACTCTAAATGATTCTAAAGGCTGATGGTCTGAGTTTAGTGTTGAAGGACTAAAGAGTCTTATAATAGTTTGCTAGACTATCATGTACTTAGTAAGTCCCACCGTGATCGCCATTATGTTAGGGAGTGATGGGATAGGTCGATCATATAGTAACCTAGATTTTGGTAAAATAGTAAGGCCTACTGGAGGCTAGTGGAGTCGCCAGGTGGAACTTGGTTGTTTGAGGTATATGTGTATGGTCCACCACCAATACTAAAAAAAACCAATCTAAGGGATTTTTTTTTTGTGGTTTTTCTGAGTTTTTATGTAGTCCTAAGGTTTGTATGAGTGTCCTACAACCGAATCATCATTTTGCTAGGATGGTGAGACAACCAGATTCTACTCTTCTAAGTTTGACTGAGATTTTGAGAGTTCCTAAGGGATACCTAGGATGTTTTGACTCTAAGTCCCACCGTGATCGCCATTATGTCACGGTCCCATGATTTGGCTGATTGGCAAGCCAAATGACAGTGTAACATCAAACCATTCTTTGGAGCCCAAGGACCTAGCCTTCCTAGACTCAGAGAGGGCTCTCTTTATTTGTGTAAGGGATATCTGTGTGTTTTCTTATTGTGTTATGATTTTAGGCTAGTTATGAGGTAGGTTTTTGGTTTTGGTTTTTAGGTTGTGAGAGACGAACTGATCAAATACATAAGATAGGTACAAAGATGTCAGATCAACTGGGCTATGGGGTCGAAGAGGTCAAGAAAGCTATCAGACGGTGATACAAGGTTGTTGAAGGGCCGATTTGATTCGAGGTAGAAAGGATCTTTGGGCAAAATGGAGTAAGATGGACATCAAGTTTGTGAACAACAAAGGATTTCAAGCATAACTAGTTTAATAGCAGACATAAATATGGTACGGAAAACCATTAATCATGAGAAATGTAACTATAATCTAATCAATACATAGAAATAAACATTCAAGCCATGCATAGAGATATATGACTATCTAACTTTGCGAAATGGCTATCAGACTTTGGGGAAATACACTTAAGACAGAAAAACAACTCAAATCACTATGCCGAAATGCCTAAACACAATACTTCAAGTTATTGGGCACTTTGAAAACAAGATTGCATAGTCTTAGACAAAGGGCAAGATCAAAACAAGACCTCCTTGGTTCAAAAAATGACAATCTAATCATCCAAAGAGAGATCTCATGGATGGAGCTATGGCTAGCCATGAGTAAGCAGCGCATACCGTAAATCATACTTAGCATGCATAAAACCATGAATGAAACAAGCAACAATATCCTTAAGTTATTAAAGAGCAATCAAGAATTCTTTAATGTGACTACGAATGAAGAAAACATGGAAGCTATGAAGAAACAGGAAATTTGAGGTGCCTCCAAGGGCATGTCTCCAATTTGTTCTCTACTGTCGTATAGCAAGCAAGAAACATGGATTTATGAATGAAAACTAGGAAACAAAACAAAGAGAGAGACACTATACCATTCTACCAAGTCATGGAATCCAACAACAATCATCTTTCATCATCTAAGAACATCCAAGAGACTATCCAAAAGCATGATACAAGTATTTCTTCCAAAGCTTATATGACCATATATTGCTTCTATTCATCAATTTCAGCCTTGTTTACAATGAAAGCCTTTGGAATAAATAGGCTAAAGTGAGGAAAACCTCTTGGTTCAACTTGCAATCTCATTGGCCTATCCAAAATATCTAGATTTGTCCTTGAGGCTTTGCAAAGCCCAAGGCACAAAATATCTCATAAAATATCTAAAAAATGCTAAAAGAGGGAAATAAATTGACTTTTTATAACTTTTCATGTGCAAAAATAGCTAAACGCACATGAGGAAAAAGCAGTTTTGAAAGGTTCAATTTTTAAAAAAATATTCAAAAAATACATCAGCAAAAGGTCCCTTGACTTGCCAGCAACCTTTGGAGGCCTTCCTAGTGTCGAAATGACGCTCATGATAGCTCGTTGGAAATTTCTGGGTGTCTAATTTCTGAAAATGTTTATTTTTCTCCCAACTAACCAATGGAAGTCCTCCAAAAATAGGCCTGTGTGTAAAAACCCAAAAAATAAGCCTTGCTGATAGACCGAGTAGAGTGTAGAAAAAGCGAGCATTTTTCGCCCTTTCAGGGAGAAAATGATCTTCAAATGTCTTGAAATTTGCTGAGCATGTGTTCCTAAAATTATGGCATCCAATGATACCATTCTCATCCTTTGATGATGCCCCAAACTGAAATGGCGATGCCCATGAGTTTTGGCCAAAAACTCAAAAATGACAAAAAACCAAAATATGTCGAAAATCGCCCAAAATTGGTGAGCATGACCCTAAAGGGTTTTCAGCAAAATTTTGTGAAGTAGAGGCCAAAATCTGAAGTCTTGAGGTGTCTTTCCTCAATTCTCATGTCGGGCGCTTCCCTTTAGCCTCCTTGAGTTTTTTCTTGGGCAGCCTTCAACTTGCGCCGGGCAAACTGATTTAGCTTTTTATAGTGCCCAGTCATCCTCCGTTGAAGGTCTAAGTCCCTATTTTCCCTCTCCAAATTCTTCTCTAAGTGATCATTTACTCTCTCAAGCCATGCCTCCTGATTGTTCTCTATCTCTTGTTTGAACAATGCAGTGAGAGGAGTAGATTGGAGAAGGGAATTTTCCTCTTCTTTTTGCTTCTCAAGGGCCTTTTTAAGCCCTATGGTTCTTGGCCTCTTTCTCCTAGGCTGATCTTCGTCTTCACTTTCATCAAACTCGCCCATGATTTCTTCCAACCTTACTTGTGCTTTAGAGGCCTCCTTCTTGTATTTGATCGCCCTTGTTTCATAAACAACCATATGGGCACTCATTTTCTTATTTTGGATTTGCAAAAATTGATTGAAATTCCTAGCTCTATGAAGATCATCCTTCAAGGAATCAATTTGGCTTTCTCTATGGATCAAGAGATTTTCTAAGATCTGGGCTTCATTATCACTATCATCACTTTGGATTTGGATGATTCCAAGTTCCCTTTCATGTGCATGACTGCCTTTTTCCTTGCCCTTCCATTTTCTTTGGGTGTCTATTCTAGTGCTCTTCCTCCTGGGCAAATCAATCATGGGCTTCTTTGGAAATTTTCCTTTGCTTCGGAGGGCCCTAGTCACATTTGGAGTGACAACTCTAGGCACCCTTTTCTTTGTTGTCTAGGGCTTGGCGACTTTTGGAGAAGAGGGAATGGCCCCTTTACCCTTGTCACTTTTCACTTTTTCTTCTTGAGGTTGTTGTCCCTCATGCTGTGGTTGATGTGTAACATGTTGTGGCTACCCCTGTTTATCACTCTCATGTTGCTCCTGTTCATCACTTTCATGCTGCTCCTGTTTAGCACTATCATGCTACCCCTGTTCATCATCTTCATGTTGCTCATGTTCCTCCTCACTGTGATGTTGGTGTTCAGTCTCTTTTGTTTGTTGTGTGTCATCATAAGGCTGCTCACCCTCATCATAAATCTGTTGCTCTTCAGGCTGATTCCCTTCATCATCCTCCTCATCATTATGGTCATGCTCTTCTCCTTGCTGCTGCCCTTCATCATCCTCCTCATCATCATGGTCATGCTCTTCTCCCTGTTGTTGCCCTTCATCATCCTCCTCATCATCATGGTCATGCTCTTCTCCCTGTTGCTGCCCTTCATCATCCTCCTCATCATCATGGTCATGCTCTTCTCCCTCTTCAAGCTCTTCTACTTGATCTGTGGTAAACTTGAGATTTTAAGGAATGGGTCTACTAGAGGAAGGTGAAGGATGATGAGTAGGAGGCGTAGGGGATGTGTGAACTAGAGGGACAGTGGAGAAATCTGGATGGGTGATGAAAGTATCCCAAGAGACCTCTCTCTTTTCAAGCTGATGAAGAATGATGATTTTGATGAGAGAGTGATGGAAGAGGCAGGCGAATTGTTGTGAAGGAGGCTTCTTCTGAACAGTGGAAGCCACTTTCTCAATGCTCTTATGTAAGAATAAAGGAAGATTTAGCATCTTGGTCCTTGTGAAATGCATGAGCAGTCGAATGTGATAGGCATAGATTCGGGAGAATCTCCCCTCACAAGTGAAGTACTTCATGATAACCTTCATGAGGGGGCTGTAGCTGGCTAAAAGATATGAGAAAGGGAAAATAGAAGGACATGAATCTCTGTGTTCGGGATTTAGAAAGGGCTTGTAATCTTCTGAGTCCAAATGGCTTTGTTTAAATCATTTCTCACCAATATAGGGGATTTTCGTGGCCTTGAAGATGGACCTTGGAGAAAATTTGAAGTCAGGGCCTGCCAACTGGAAATGCTTGTCTTGAAACCTTAAAGCGAAAAGATGAGTCAAAGGAGAGAAACTCTTCACCTCTTGCACTCTTTGACAAAAATCTAAACAACCCACCTCATGGAAATTGAACAAGACTGATGGGTGGGCATTCACTTATTCAGTGGAAGTAGGCTCAAATCTCTTATGCAAACCACTCCTACTGTCTTTCTTGGGAGGCATCTTGTTCTAGATGCTCTTTGCAAAACCAAACTACCTCAGAGGTTTTTTTTGAAATGTTCTCTCAAACACAACTCTGTATTCTTTGTAAATCACTTTTTTGATCAAGGAAAATTTGTTTCAAATGTTGTGTGTGATGCTTTTGTGATATCAGGTCTCTGCTCCTTCCAAAACACTGTCTTTTCTCCCTTTGTAGGCCAATCAACCAATATTTATAATGACAAGCGCACAGTCAAACAAAAGGTACCCACAGTCAAAGGGTCACTGTGTTTGGGTAAGGTCACCAAGCTCTTTGTGTTTTGGTGTGAGCACAAACAGCCTTGTAGCAGAAAAAAAGCAAAAAATCCTCACAATCAACACACCCTCATTGTACTTCACTATTTCTCACAACCAATTTTGAAAAAAACACCCTTGAATTGTAATGGCATCTCCACTCACTAAATTCTGTTTCATGGACAAAAAGGCAGCATTGATTTTTCTCTTCACCACACAGAGAGGAATTTCGAAAATGACAAAGAAATTTATGTATGATCGCTGTAGTTAAAATAGGCTCACTGTTTCACTTTTCAAACCCTGTTTTTCTCCCTTTAAACACTGCCTCCTTCTAACAATGTTTCCACCATACACTGAGCTGACAGAGGTTTACTTTTCCCTATCACAGTTAGGGTACTTTCAACAATTTGCCAAACCTCTACTGCTGTGTACATCTTGACTAGCTGGTTTGGGCCTTTAGCACTGTATTGAGGGCAGTTTTAAGGCCCTTTGACATCAATAAAAACCCACCATTTTTACAGTATCATAAACCACAAAAAATCTTGAGTTTTGAACCAAAAGATCAAACCTCCCAAGCATTTTTTTCTCCACTACATATAACTGACAGAGTTTAGCTTTGTTTTATCATAGTAAGGTTACCTTCACAATTTGACAAAACCTTCACTACTGTGTGTATTCTGACTTGCAGGTTTACGTTGATGCATTGTTTAGAGGGCAGTGTTTAGGCCTTTTGAAGCTAAAATTAACACTTCACTCTCAACCAACTGTAACTTTCTTTCAAAATATTGACTCAAATTACCCTCATTTACACCAAGACTTTCACTGTTTCAAAAACCATCTAGCAGTTTGAATTTAGCAAGGGGGGCAAAAAAAAATACCTCGGAGGTCGATGGCAGCCCTTGTTTGACAATTCGAGCAGCTTTCAAGGCTTTTGGAAGCGTTTTGATGGTTTGAAACATGCACGGCATGTTTAATAGAGAAGGCGCCATGCAAAGAAAAACTGTCGGGTCACTGTCGGGCCATCGTGACCGACGCGTACAGGCGCGCCGCGTAATAGCATAGCCCTTTGGTAAAACTCCGGCTGAACACGCCGCGCAGTCTCCAAGCCCAAAAAACTCTATGAATTTTGCTCAAAAACCCTTTCTCTGGTCTAGTGAATAGCAGAGGGAGGTGTTGTTTGCGTTTTGGTAATGCAAAATAGATTGGCAACGATCCTTAACCCCTTTTGAAAGTGAAAAAGCTGAAGTATTTTTCACACTTGATTGGTGAGGGTTTTTTTTAAGAGATGTTTGAAAATGCCTTTGTTTTAAACAAAACTTGAATCCTTATCCTTTTAAAGCATAACTTGATACCTTTTTATTCGGATAAATGTCATAGTGGTAATGACCATTTGTTTTATAAGCCCGACCCCATTTTTTGAAATAAAACAACCTTTTAAGAATTAAAACTTTACTGCTTCTCATTAGGGAATGAAAACTAGTTTTCCTTTTGATATCTGCACTGTGGAGGGAAAATTCTACTTTGAGCCACATGAAGGACTATAGATGTATTCTCCAAATGATGCTTCTCTTTGATTGTGAGGTGAAACTCAGTTGTAATCACCTAGGCTTCACTATCACCTTTGCCACATTTCCATAAAGAAAAGGCCTTCATTCGTGATAGTGGCATGCTCTATTTGCTTTGAGTGTGTTTTCTGACCTTGAAATACATACCATAATCCTTCTCGCCCCCTTATGACCCTGTGTATCTATTTGCGGTGCCTTTTTGGGAAAACTAAACTCAAACTACATTTGTCTATTATGATGAGTTTTTGAAAGAAAATTTTTATGAACAGGAAGAACAGGACCCTTTGAAAAAAAATTATCATTCTTTGGCCTGTGTCTTGACCCATCTCTTCAACCATTAGCAAAGTTGTTTTATTTGGGCTCTAGACTGCTTTTGAAAGAAACTCTGATAAGAGACAAGATCAACCTCTTGGATTACATTAGTACCCCTTCCTCCTTCTTTGTTTTTAACAACACTTTTCTTTTTAGAAACCTTCAACTGTATCCTATTGTTTTTACAATTTGTCTCTCAGTCAGTGAAAACCCTAGAATCAATCACTGCTCTGGCCCTCTGCTTATAGATGAAGGAGGCCTACTTTGACAAATGCTTGGCTTCTTTTCAACCTTTGTCTTAACCAAATAAATAATTTTTGATGAGCATACTGATAGTGGTTTTCTTCATTCATGATGGCAAAAGCTAGTTAGAGACTAATACTGATGGACTCCTTTGGCCATCTGCTCAATAATATTTCTCCATTGATGATCAAATTATTAGCTTCATATTGTAACTCAATAACAATGGAGCTTATGCAAACAATCTTTGAAAAGCACCACTGCTTTGCCTTTGCCTTAAACATCATTTTTATTCAGAAACCCTTAGTTGTTCTCTCTGTATCCCAAAAATTTGCCTTACAGTCAGTGCAATTCTTAAAATCAACCTTTATCTTTGGCCCTCTGCTTATAGATGAAGGAGGTGCTGTCAGTCCTTAACCCTATAATTATAAATGAAGGAGGTTTTTCTGTCCTCAAACCCTTTTCTTATAGATGAAGGAAGTTTTTTCAATCATGCCATTTTATCAGCCTTTAACAGTGTTATTTTTCCTTTCACCGTCTTTTCATGCTTGGGCCAATGAAAAATGAAAAATTGATAATAGTTAAGATGAGCACTTCTCTGAGACATGTAATTCTACTTTTCAAATGTCTCTGTGCTTCTTTAGGCATCATAAGCAGTTTGGTTAGTATTTGCAAAGCGCTTTTTGTCATTCATAATTTACTAACCATTGACTGTGATCGCAAGAGCTTAATGAAAAAACTCTCTGCCCTGTAGATGCATTCCAGGCTCAAAATCACATGAGAAGAAGTTGTCTTCTCATGTGGAGCCAAATATTGTCTTCTGGGATGCTGGTATACTTCTGTTCTTGAAAGATCCATTAAAAAACTATAAAAACACCTAAAATCAGTTTGACCTATGGGACATGTATTGCTGAGACTTGAGGGTTTATTAGTGGCGCGACCTATGGTGTAACCAACTTCATTTGTAGAATGGAAGGTCTGTTATGACTGGGCTGTAGCAGATAGAGGTTCTTTGGCTTTGGGGTAGTTTTCCAAGGGAGAAATGCCTAAAGCGCCACTTCCTAATTTACGGGGAACTTCTTTGGACAGATTTGGATTGTTTCTTAGGAGCTGATGGGAAAACTAGTATGGCTAAGGCTAGATAGGGCTTGATAATGAGGTTCATCTCGTCATGGTGGATTGAAAAGGTAGGAGGGAAAAAAAAAATTATGGGTGTTTTCCAGCTGGCAAATTTGAAATTTTTTTTAGATCAGCTGCTAGAAAACTTAACTGTTATAACTAGTCATCACCAACAAGTGAAAAATACTGATGAATAACAGTGGCTCCATTTAGGGAGGGCAGCTTCTTTTTAGGAGGTGTCCTGAATTTCAGATATTTGGCTTATGAAGACTAGTGCCTTACCCATTGGAGCAAATTTCATTCCTCCTTGATGCTACTCCTAAAAAATGACAGCATGATTAGCATCAATGATATTTCTACCTACCCCAATATCTTTCCTAACATTTTTTCTTCTTTTAGGTGGGCTAGCAACCCTTTTGAAAATATATATTTATTTATTTTTTGAAAAATGAACCTATCTAGTTCTACACTTATATCTACCAGGATTTCAGATTAAGCTGATGAACTCCTTCATTACTCTACCTACGCTAGATCAACTATCAAGGTTAAGCTGTTTGACAAGATTTTGTTCTCTAATCTAAAACATGAAATTTAAAATGATCAAATCAGGGTTAGAAAGTCTAATTTTTCATGTACTTGCGACATGAAGGAAAAACTGCACACAAATATTATTTTGCGAAAAATGAAATCTAGAAAAACGGGGCTAGGATGCACAATTTGTTTTTCATCCCCGCTTCCCTCTTTGGTTCTGTTTTAAGCATGTGGAACCAGTATCTTTTCCTAATCTACTCTCTTTGATAAGTCAATCTTACACAATGTTGACCATCTTTTTCACTCACTAAATTATCAGCAAATAAATTTAAACCATGTTCAGCTATGATTAAGCTAGGTAACTGAACAAGACATTTGAGCACTAGTAGCGGCATTTAGACTTGCGCGCTTTCAGAATGACTATTTTTTAACATGGGGCCTTCTTTCTATTTTTCAAACTACCCTCTTTTTCTATTTTTATATTGTTTTTTGAATTTTGTGTTTTATCTCTTTTTCAAACAGTGGTATATACAATGATTGAAAATGTTTTAAACTCAGAAATCTTGGAAATGGAAAAACTTAAGCATCTTATCCTCGTAAGGATCTTCGAGCATTCTTGGCTCATCTAGTTCTTGAAAAGAAAATTTGGGAAAGTTTTCTCTTGTAAACATGACATAAGGATTCATGCATGAATCTCTGAAAAAACCTGTATCTTCCCGCTGTACCTCTTGATACCTCTGATTTCCACTCCTTCCTTTACTGTACATATTTTTCAAGTAATGTATATATTCTTTGTCATTCTTGAAATATATAATGAAATAATCAATGTATGTCAATATGCAGAAATTCAAGACTGGAAGCATAGCTTTTAGGAACATATTTTTTGTATCTGGTGCTTTTGCAATTCTGAGTCTGAAACTAGAACTACTTCCAGCATACTGAAAAAAATCTTTGAGCTGTCTACTTTGCAAGGGAATCATTTGGCTATAACCTGAAACATCATCTTGCAAAAAAATATGATTAAAAGCACTTATCATCGGTATATCATGGTCTTGGGTAGGAAGGATAAAATTTCTGTTACAAGGATGTGTATTAGAGTTTCTAAAATTAAAACAGATCCTATGACCAGCTAGTTTATCTTTGATTATTACTGATTGTTTCAGATTTTTATATTTTCTTTTGTCGAAATTTTTTCTTGGAGTGATGGTAGTGGCATAGTGTTTCTCACTATTTTCTCTGTATGAAGTAGTATTCTGCATGAGATTTCCAATCCTAGAATTTCTAAGTCTTTGGTGGAATGATAGAATATTAGCCAGTTCAAGTAACTTAGGTATGCTTGGACTGCAGTTATCATCTTTGCTCATAAGAAGTTTATCAGGTATTTTTTCTGGATTTTGAATTTTTATGGCCACAGTCAAGGTTTTATTTGCAGTGGAAGAGTTATGTGATGGTAAATCTTTGAGGTATGGTAAAAAAATTAAGGTTTGCTGCTCCTGAGTTCCAAAAAGTTTTGTGATATGTAAGTCTTCTAATGCCTCTATTCTGAAAAATTTTCCTAATGTTACTGCTAATGTTTGTCTAAGGTTTAAGTGATTTGCTTGATAGTACATAATGGTGTGTACTTCTTGCTATACCTCTGTTTCAAAAGGAACACACTTGATTTCCTCGAGACCTAGCTGTTTATGATCATGGTAGTTTTGAGTGTCTAGTTCATCATAGAGAACTAGGGGCAGCTGACGTGGTGTGTCTAAGTTTGTTTCAATTTCTTCTGACTTTTCTTCAATTTCCCCATTAGTGTGTAGAATAAAAGAGTTCAGGTCAGAATTAAAGGAATACATTGGGGTTTTATCTGGCCTCTCTTGGCTACTAATCATGTATTTCATGTGTGACTCTCGATAGAGTATTCTTGTTTGGTCAAACATAGGAATAGTGGCATAGGACATATCCAGTTGAATATTTCCTTGGAGCTTGGCTACCCAAGATCTGGATATAAGAATTCTGTACTTGAGAGGGATGTCTGCTACCACTATGTCCATGATTAGATGTTTTACAGGTATTTGGGCCAAACTGAAAAAAAGGTCTTTGATCAAACCTAGGCATTTGACTCTACTCGAATCGAATGAATATAAGTCTTTGTATGGTCTTGTGATTTCCAGGCCTAATATTTCCATTACAACCTTCGGCATGAGATTATGTGAGGCTCCAGACTCTAGCATGGCATTGTGAAGGATTTGGTCATGGATATTCAGACTGATGTAAAAGAGAAGAGTGGCTCCTTCTTGGAATTTTCCTTCCATTTTCGAACCAAACAACACTTCAGGAGTGTCATCAGCTAGATTAAGGGTGTTCGCATCATTTCCTATATTTAGGACCTTTAAAACTTGGGATTTGTAAGAGCCTTGGGTGATAATTTCAGTGAGAGGCATGGTGATCTTTATTTTGGCAATCTCTCCCTCAAAACTGAAGGGTATTTGTAGTTTAGACAGGTTTTCCTCAGCTTTTTCAGCCATGACTTTCTCTATGTTCTGAGTTTGTTGGCTTTGTTTTGGGATATTGTTTGACACAGCCACCTTGGGAATATTTGTGGAAGTGCTAGGAGCATCTGAGCCAAGACTTGATTTAATAGCTTTATCTTTGTTTTGGTCAATTTTCTTGACCACGATTTTGTTACTGTCCACTGCTTTTTTAAGGATGGTATCGGGGGTTTTAGTAGTGTCTGAGTTGTCTTTCAAGGAGTTGTCTTCATTTTTTTGCTTCTAAGGTCATACTACCTGTGAGCTTCTATTATGGCATTCTAAAAATCTATGGCAGGATCCTCGGGATCTTCATAGTTGGTTTCATCCTGATTCAGAGAGAAAAATGCTTGTTCTTCTTCCGTGAGGTACACCTCACTCTCATTATCAGACCCTATGAGGTTCAAATGATTTTCATCAATGGGTTTTGTATCCCTATCATCTTCTCCCAAATAATTTTCATTAAATGGTGACCTAATTTGTTTGTCATTTTCCCTTGGTTGGTTTTGAGGCTGTTCCCTCCTAAAATTTTGGTTCCGGTTTTTGGAGGGTTTGGCTGGTTGTCCCTAAGAGGGGTCTTTTCACTTATCGTTTCCCACATTTTGGCCATGGACCTAACCAAGTCATATATTCTAGGATCTAGGGAAGGGGATGAAATGGATACCTCATCTCGGTATGTGACTTTCCTTTCTGATCTAGTCCTAGCTATTTTTTCTGCTAAGTTGGCTTCTGCTCTTATGGCTACTTTTTGCATTTCCTCTAAGGTAAGGGTGTCCTTATCTCTTAGCCGATAAGTCATGTCTGGATCAAAAACCTCGGGGAACTTTTCCAAGGATGAAACAAGGGGGGGTTTGAAGTGAGGTGGGAGGGCGTTATACACACTGTTGAACCTAGTGCAGTATCCCTGGACACTTTCCCCATTTTCCCATTTTAGATTGTTATACTCTGATAGGATTTGAATTGGGTTCTTTCGGATTTCCCACTTGTTTATGAAGGTTTGGTAGAGTTCTAGGAGATAGTGGATGCTATTTGGAGTTAAGCTTTTAAACCATTTTTTAGGTTCTCTGCCGAGGCTTTGGGCGAACATCCTCTTTTTGATGGTCTCGTCTTCTATTTCCATGTATTCAAAGGCATCGCTAATCCTATCTACATGTTGTTGAGCTATGGTAGTCTCAACTCCGGTAAAGTGTGGGATTTTGGCTTGATAGTCATTTTGTAAGGGAGCCAAAGGTTGTGGCAACACCAAAGGTGTGTACCAGGTTACCATGACGAGAGCTAATGGATGATGTACAAAATGAGGGCTTGTGGGATGAGCTGAGGTGGTTTGAACAGTAGTGGTTTGGATGGGTGTGACGGATGTACTTGGACTAGTGATTTGATTTTGAGCAGATCTGGGATGGTAGGAGCCAAAGTGATGGAGAAGCTAAAGGTCGGGAGGTGTGGCAGGTGAGGCTTCTCTACTAGGACTCTATGGTGGATCTAGGGGTTCAAGATCATCAAAGTCTATCTTACTTTGTGGCTTGCTTCTAAAAAGGGTTTTTGCTGATTTTAAGTCAAAGGGGGAATCCTGCAAGGCAGTGAGATGTTCAGGTACCGATCTTGCTTTATGGGTGGACCTATCGGTAGCTAAATTGCCAATTTCGGAAGCTTGCCACAGAATCTTCTCTGGGTCCTCTACTATGATAGGGGGATTTGGGTTTGGATGAGATCTGGTGTTGATTCTTCGTGAAGCCAGATTTCGAACCTAGAGTTTAGAGAGGATGGTATTTCTGAATGTTTCGGATGAATGGCCTCTCTAAGGTTTTACTAATGTGAAGGATGGTCAAAAACAAAAAGGATGGACTAATGGAGTCACCAGGTGGATTTCTATGAGAACTATGGTCTACCACCGATACTTATCAAAGATGCTAATGGAAAAAGTTTTATAGCACACGTTGAGATGGAGAAATTGCAAAGAAGAGTGATTCACTTGGTTTTAACAGTTTGCTAGGCTGTATGGACAAGCTAATGGTTCTCTTGGCAAGAAGGCTTCTGCTTATCTCCTATGTTTTAGGTGAGGTTTTCTGAATTGCTAAGTTATACTTAGTTTGTCACTGATTACAAAGCTTCTACCTTAAGCTTAAGTTTTTGGAAGGATGAGTTAGCAGAAAGGTATGGTTTATGAAATGTTTTGTTCTTTTATGGAGTTTTTTAGGCCTACTAGAGGCCAGTGGAGTCACCAGGTGGATTTTTAGTTGTTTTGAGGGGATATTGGTATGGTCCACCACCAGTACTGACAAAGACCAATCTAAGGGATTTTTGGGATTTTTCTGAGTTTTTTTATGTGAAGCCTAGGGTTTGTAAGAGTGTCCTACAACTGAGTCATAATTTTTCTAAGACGGTGAAACAAGGACTTTACTCTAAATGATTCTAAAGGCTAATGGTCTGAGTTTAGTGTTGAAGGACTAAAGAGTCTTATAAGAGTTTTCTAGACTATCATGTACTCAGTAAGTCCCACCATGATCGCCATTATGTTAGGGAGTGATGGGATAGGTCGATAAAATAGTAACCTAGAGTTTGGTAAAATATTAAGGCCTACTGGAGGCTAGTGGAGTCGCCATGTGGAACTTGGTTGTTTGAGGTATATGTGTATGGTCCACCACCAATACTAACAAAAACCAATCAAAGGAGTTTTTTTTTGTGGTTTTTATGAGTTTTTATGTAGTCCTAAGGTTTGTAAGAGTGTGCTATAGCTGAGTCATCATTTTTCTAGGATGGTGAGACAACCAGATTCTACTCTTCTAAGTTTGACTGAGATTTTGAGAGTTCCTAATGTATACCTAGGATGTTTTGACTCAAAGTCCCACCGTGATCGCCATTATGTTAGGGTCCCGTGATTTGGCTCATTGGCAAGCCAAATGATAGTGTGACATCAAACCAGTCTTTAGAGCCCAAGGACCTAGCCTTCCTGGACTCAGAGAGTGCTCTCTCTATTTTTGTAAGGGATATCCGTGTGTTTGCTTATTGTGTTCTGATTTTAGGCTAGTTATGAGGTAGGTTTTTGGTTTTTGTTTTTAGGTTGTGAGAGATGAACTGATCAAAGACATAAGATAGGTAAAAATATGTCAGATCAACTGGGCTATGGGGTCAAAGAGGTCAAGAAAGCTATCAGACGGTGATACGAGGTTGTTGAAGGGCCGATTTGATTCGAGATAGAAAGGATCTTTGGGCAAAATGGAGTAATATGGACATCAAGTTTGTGAACAACAAAGGATTTCAAGCATAACTAGTTTAATAGCAGACATAAACATGGTAGGGAAAACCATTAATCATGAGAAATGTAACTATAGGCTAATCAATACATAGAAATAATCATTCAAGCCATGCATAGAGATATATGACTCTCTAACTTTGGGAAATGGCTATCAGACTTTGGGGAAATACACTTAAGACAGACAAACAACTCAAATCACTATGCCAGAACGCTTAAATAAAATACTTCAAGTTATTGGGCACTTTGAAAACAAGATTTCATAGTCTTAGACAAAGGGCAAGATCAGAACAAGACCTCCTTGGTTCAACAAATGACAATCTAATCATTCAAAGAGAGATTTCATGGATGGAGCTATTGCTAGCTATTGGAGTTCCCATGTTTTGGCCAGATTGGCAAGACCAAAAGGTGAGACAACATCAGAACCACTTTTGGGCCCAAGGATCTAGCCCTCCTGGACCTGGAGAGGGATCTCCCCAAACAAAGCAAAGAATGATATATATCTTTGAAGCTCAAAAAGATGTTAGGCTAGTTATGAAGCACAAAGGGGGGTTTTAAATGATTTGGTTGGTTGGTTGCTGGATTGGTCATGAGATCACAGGCTGAGAAAGTAATGGGAGAGAAGGAACAAAGAAGCAGGAAGTTTTAGCAAAGGGGATAGGCCAAGAAAGTGCCATCCATTGGGCTATGGAGTCATGAAAGGAAATTACGTGCAACAACTAGCCAAGGCTTTCAAAGGGCAAGTCATCTACACTAAAGGATCTTTTTAGATAGACGATGGAATGTGACATTAAGGATAGAAGGTGAAAGAAGGAGAGACAACCAGATTTCTTTCTATAGATCAGGTCAGAGGTCATTTAACTCCAGACCTGCTTGGACACACTTTAAGGCAGCTCCCAAAGAGGGACAAAGGGGCTGCTTATAGATTGGACCAGAGGTCATTTAACTCCAGGTCTACTTTAGCAACTCCAAGAGAAAACAGAGATAATATTAACTAAGGGATCTTAGAAAGGTCAGCTGGTCGCACAAGAATCCTAGTGGACAGGGCTAGCTCTAATCCCCAGTGTTCCCAAACCTTCCAGCTTACACCCAACAAGAACATCTAAGAACTGATTCATTTAATTCATACATCAGAGAGTAGGAAACATCATCCACTACACTGGTTAAATCAACTGAAGGCAATTCTCAGATAGCACATAAAGCAGAAAACATTAAAGGTAGGGAGAGCAGGATACATCGGGCACCTAACAAGGGTGAATCCTATGTCATACTTCTATTGCCTACCAGAAGAACATGAAACAGCGTGAAAATGTAATAAACAAAGTTAGGGAAGACATCACCAATAGTAATAGAACAAGATCCTGTGAAATGTGCTTTGATTAATTGATGCAAAACCAGTCATGTACAATAAGATCAATGGCTAATACAGTCCAGACTTCTCCTCCCAGTCTATTACATACATACTACTTTGTAACTCCCTCCCAAGACTGTTCTAACAGTAAAACTGAATCCCTCTAATAGCAACAGCCGAACAACTGAACAGCAACCACTTCAATTCGTTCTCAGGGATTTTTATAACAGAAAGAGAGCAGAGGAGGTAGGTGAAGCACTGAATGCAATATTAACGCTCAGGAGAGGTAAAGAGCAGAGGCCCATTCTGTATTAACTCTCGGCATTTATCTCTAGTATGGTTTTGATGCACTCTGGTGCTGTAGTACTTGGTAGGCTGTTTGGGAGCCTATGTCAGGTCAAGATTGACCTCTGATATGTTCTTGAAGTCCTTTCTTGAATTTGGTATCTGTGCTAGCCTTCTGAATAAATGAACTGGATGGACGGGTCCGCAGGCCACTCCATACTCCATTACTGCAACTCTGACAGTCTTAAGCAGCTTCTGTCAGCGTCCTTAACTTTCCTGGGCTCGAGGGAGCACGGTGGCCACTGTGGGAATGGTGCACTTCTGAGAGAAGAGTACCCTGCTATTAGGTAGCGCAGATATGACTTGCTGGTGCGCTATTTAGTCTTCAAGCTGAACCTTAATCCTTTGAATATGGGATTAGCACTTTAAATCTCCAATTACTGGCTCAAATCCCTTAAATATGTCTCTGTTGTCTCGTTTGGCCACTAAATTAGCCTCATCTGTGACCTCTGCATAATGAAATAAACTTATCACAGAACCCAGGAAGTGGTAGAGAAATACAGTGGAAACCCAGAGGAACGGTGGTGGAATGGTGGAAACAGTGAAAGCATGGCGGAAGAAAGGATCATCAGTGTAAAGTCCAAAGGTTCGACCTTTGGCCAAAATACAAAGGAAAAAGGGCTAAAACATAGGAAATGGAAATGAAATGGTGGGACCCGACCGTGGCGGGGGGGTGATTCATTAAAGTTTAATGAAAAATGCAAAGGTTTGATTATAGGGGGAAAAAAAAAGAAGAGCGGTGAAATGCAACGAAATACGATGGAAGGATCGTATGAGGTGGGACCCGGCGGAGGTGGAGGGCGATCAAATCTTGACCGCTATATCTTAGATCCAATGGACGATCAGGATCAGATCAGAGGATCGCAATCGGGGGGAGCAGGGGTGACACATTCAAAAAGTTTCGATTGCGATCGGAGCGATGTTGCGATTGAGCGCTGGCCGTTGGATCAACGAGGGGAATGGACGGCTACGATGCAATCGGGGGATGGAGGGGAAGGCTTGCGATCGTGATTGGAAGGGGGTTTGCGATTGAGCACTGGCCGTTGGATCCAAAGATCGGATCGACGGTTCACGTTCAATTGGAGGGGGGGTGCGATCGGAGCGATCGGGAGAGGAGTTGCGATTGCGTTCGGAGGGGGGTTGCGATTAGCGCTCCACCGTCAGATCTTCATGACAGATCAATGGTGTGGAACAGGTCACAGGACTTATAGACCAGAGGCGATCGCATCCGAGTTTTTGTATTTACAAAGGGAATTGGACCTCCGCCGATCTTCCGATTGCGATTAGAGCCTGGGACTTAAACACTCGGTCTTGGGTGCTGGTTACGTGGGGAAGTGGTTTAAGGGGGCTAGTGGGGAGGGGATAGGCCTTATAATAAGGTCGAAAAGTGGTTTTTAGCCAATTTTAATGGGATTTGAAGGCCAAGGAAGGGAATGATAGAGAGGGAAAGGGGAAAAATGGCCAACAAAGGGTAAGGGTAGAGTTTAAAGAGGATTTTGGGGGAATTTGAAAGGTAAGAAGGGAAATAGGAGGAGAGACAAAATAGAAGCTAGGTGGGTGGAAATAAGAGGGAAAAGGAGGCCCTTGGGCATTTCTTCTCAAACAGAGAGGCTTTATAATGGGAATCAGCAGAGTGGATTTTATCAAAGGAAAAAGGCACACAGAGGCTTCAAGGATGATGTGTTTGCAAGGGAAATGCATTCCTTGAAGGCTCAACAATAATTTAGCCCCCTGTTTGCTTGTCAAAAATTTATGGGGGGCTAACACTAGCCATGAGTAAGAAGGGCATACCATAAATCATACTTAGCATACATAAAACCATGAATGAAACAAGCAACAATATCCTTAAGTTATTAAAGAGCAATCAAGAATTCTTTAATGTGACTAAGAATGAAGAAAACATGGAAGCTATGAAGAAACAGGAAATTTGAGGTGCCTCCAAGGGCATGTCTCAAATTTTTTCTCTACTGTCCTATAGCAAGCAAGAAACATGGATTTATGAATGAAAACTAGGAAAAAAATAAAGAGAGAGACACTATACCATTCTTCCAAGTCATGCAATCCAACAACAATCCTTTTTCATCATCCAAGAACATCCAAGAGACTATCCAAAAGCATGAGATAAGTATTTCTTCCAAAGCTTATATGACCATATATTTCTTCTATTCATCAAGTTCAGCCTTGTTTACAATGAAATCCTTCGGAATAAATAGGCCAAAGTGAGGAAAACCTCTTGGTTCAACTTGCAATCTCATTGGCCTATCCAAAATATCTAGATTTTTCCTTGAGGCTTTGCAAAGCCCAAGGCACAAAATATCTCATAAAATATCTAAAAAATGCTAAAAGAGGGAAATAAATTGACTTTTCATGTGCAAAAATAGCTAAACGCACATGAGGAAAAAGCAGTTTTGAAAGGTTCAATTTTTACAAAAATATTCAAAAAATACATCAGCAAAAGGTCCCTTGACTTACCGGCAACCTTTGGAGGCCTTCCCGGTGTCAAAACGAGTCTCATGATAGCTCGTAGGAAAGCTCTGAGTTTCTAATTTCTGAAAATGTTCATTTTATGCCTAAATAACCACTAGAAGTCCTCAAAAAATAGGCCTGTGTGTAAAAACCCAAAAAATAAGCCTTGCTGATAGACCGAGCAGAGTGTAGAAAAGGCGAGCATTTTTCGCCCTTTCGGGGGAGAAAATGATCTTCAAATGTCCTGAAAATTTCTTAGTATGTGATCCTAAAATTATGGCATCTAATGACACCATTCTCATCCTTTGATGATACCACAAACTGAAATGGCGATGCCCATGAGTTTTGGCCAAAAACTCAAAAATGACAAAAGACCAAAATATGTCGAAAATCGCCCAAAATTGGTGAGCATGACCCTCAAGGGTTTTCAGCAACATGTTATGAAGTAGAGGCCAAAATCTAAAGTATTGAGGTGTCTTTCCTCAATTCTCATGCCAGGCGCTTCCGTTTAGCCTCCTTGAGTTTTTCTTGGGCAGCCTTCAACTTGCGCCAAGCAAACTGATTTAGCTTTTTATAATGCTCCGTCATCCTCGGTTGAAGGTCTAAGTCCCTGCTTTCCCTCTCTAATTTCTTCTCTAAGTGATCATTTACTCTCTCAAGCCATGCCTCCCAATTGTTCTCTATCTCTTGTTCAAACAATGCAGTGGGAGGAGTAGATTGGAGAAGGGCATTTTCCTCTTATTTTTGCTTCTCAAGAGCCTTTTTAAGCCCTATGGTTCTTGGACTCTTTCGCCTAGGCTGATCTTCGCCTTCACTTTCATCTAATTCACCCATGAGTTCTTCCAACATTACTTGTGCTTTAGAGGCCTCCTTCTTGTATTTGATTGCCCTTGTTTCATAAACATCCATATGGACACTCATTTTCTTATTTTGGATTTGCAAAAATTTATTGAAATTCCTAGCTCTATGAATATCATCCTTCAAGGCATCAATTTGGCTTTCTCTATGGATCAAGAGATTTTCTAAGATCTGAGCTTCATTATCACTATCGTCACTTTGGATTTGGATGATGCCGCATTCCCTTTCCTGTCCATGACTGCCTTTTTCCTTGCCCTTCCCTTTGCTTTGGGTGGCTATTCTAGTGCTCTTCCTCCTGGGCAAATCAATCATGGGCTTCTTTGGAAATTTTCCTTTGCTTCAGAGGACCCTAGTCACATTTGGAGTGACAATACTAGGCACCCTTTTCTTTGTCGTCTGGGGCTTGGCGACTTTTGGATAAGAGGGCATGGCTCATTTACCCTTGTCACTTTGCCCTTTTTATTCTTGAGGTTGTTGTCCCTCATGTTGTGGCTGATGTGTAACATGTTGTGGCTGCCCCTGTTTATCACTCTCATGCTGCTCCTGTTCAAAACTTTCATGCTGCTCCTGTTCATCACTATCATGTTGCCCCTGTTCATCATCTTCATGTTGCTCCTGTTCCTCCTCACTGTGATTCTGTTGTTCAATCTCTTTTGGCTGTTGTGTGTCATCATAAGGCTACTCACCCTCATCATAAGTCTGCTATTCTTCAGGCTGCTGCCCTTCATCATCCTCCTCATCATCATGGTCATGCTCTTCTCCCTGCTGTTGCCCTTCATCATCCTCCTCATCATCATGGTCATGCTCTTCTCCTTGCTGCTACCCTTCATCATCCTCCTCATCATCATGGTCATGCTCTTCTCCCTCTTCAGGCTCTTCTTCTTGCTTTGTGGTAAACTTGAGTTTTTTAGGAATGGGTTTGCTAGAGGAAGGTGAAGGATGATGAGTAGGAGGCGTAGGGGATGTGTGAACTGGAGGGACAGTGGAGAAATCTGGATGGGTGATGAAAGTATCCCAAGAGACCTCTCTCTTTTCAAGCTGATGAAGAATGATGATTTTGATGAGAGAGTGATGGAAGAGGAAAGCAATTTGTTGTGAAGGAGGCTTCTTATGAACAGTGGAAGCCATTTTCTCAATGCTCTTGTGTAAGAAGAAAGGAAGATTTAGCAGCTTGGTCCTTGTGAAATGCATGAGCAGTCGAATGTAATAGGCATAGATTTGGGAGAATCTCCCCTCACAAGTGAGGTAATTCATGATAATCTTCATGAGGGGGCCGTAGCTGGCTAAAAGATATGAGAAAGGGAAAATAGAAGGACATAAATCTCTGTGTTCAGGCTTTAGAAAGGGCTTGTAATCTTCTGAGTCCAAATGGCTTTGCTTAAACCATTTCTCACCAATATAGGGGATTTTCATGGCCTTGGAGATGGACCTTGGAGAAAATTTGAAGTCAAGGCCTGCCAACTGGAAATGCTTGTCTTGAAACCTTAAAGCGCAAAGATGAGTCAAAGGAGAGAAACTCTTCACCTCTTGCACTCTTTGACAAAAATCTAAACACCCCACCTCATGGAAATTGAACAAGACTGATGAGTGGGCATTCACTTCTTCAGTGGAAGTAGGCTCAAATCTCTTATGCAAACCACTCCTACTGTCTTTCCTGGGAGGCATCTTGTTCTGGATGCTCTTTCCAAAACCAAACTACCTCAAAGGTTTTTTTTGAAATGTTCTCTCAAACACAACTCTGTCTTCTTTGTAAATCATTGTTTTGATCAAGGAAAATTCGTTTCAAATGTTGTATGAGATGCTTCTGTGATATCAGGTCTCTTCTCCTTCCAAAACAATGTCTTTTCTCCCTTTGTATGCCAATCAACCAATATTTATAATGACAAGTGCACAATCAAACAAAAGGTACCCACAGTCAAAGGGTCACTATGTTTGGGTAAGGTCACCAAGCTCTTTGTGTTTTGGTGTGAGCACAAACAGCCTTGTAGCAGATAAAAAGAAAAAATTCCTCACAATCAACACACTCTCCTTGTACTTCACTATTTCTCACACCCAGTTTTGACAAAAACACCCTTGAATTGCAATGGAAGCTCCACTCACTAAAGTCTGTTTCATGGAAAAAAAGGCAGCATTGATTTTGCTCTTCACCACACAGAGAGGACTTTCAAAAATGACAAAGCAATTTATGTATGATTCCTATAGTTAAAATAGGCTCACTGTTTCACTTTTCAAACCCTGTTTTTCTCCCTTTAAACACTGCCTCCTCCTAACAATTTTTCCACCATACACTGAGCTGACAGAGGTTTAATTTTCCCTATCATAGTTAGGGTACTTTCAACAATTTGCCAAACCTCTACTGCTGTGTATATCTTGACTAGCTGGTTTGTGCCTTTAGCACTGTATTGAGGGTAGTTTTAAGGCCCTTTGACATCAATAAAAACCCACCATTTTTACTGTGTTCACCTTGAGCAATCATAAACCACAACAAATCTTGAGTTTTGAACCAAAAGATCAAACCTCCCAAGCACTGTTTTCTCCACTACATATAGCTGACAGAGTTTAGCTTTGTTTTATCATAGTAAGGTTACCTTCACAATTTGATAAAACCTTTACTACTGTGTATATTCTAACTTGCAGTTTTATGTTGATGCACTTTTCGGAGGGCAGTGTTTTGGCCTTTTGAAGCTAAAATTAACACTTCACTCTCAACCAACTGTAACTTTCTTTCAAAATATTCACTCAAATTACCTTGATTTACACCAAGACTTTCACTGTTTCAAACACCATCTAGCAGTATGAATTTAACAAGGGGGAAATACAAAATACCTTGGACGTTGATGGCAGCCCTTGTTTGATAAGTGCGAGCAGCTTTTAGGGCTTTTGGAAGCGTTTTGATGGTTTGAAACATGCGCGGCACGTTTAATAGAGAATGCGTCGTGCAAAGAAAAACTGTCAGGTCATTGTTGGGCCGTCGTGACCGGCGCCTACAGGCACGCTGTGTAGTGCTATAAGCGCACCACGCAATACTGTAGCCCTTTGGTAAAACTCCACCTAAACACGCTGCGCAACTCTACAGGTGCGCCGTGCAGTCTCCAAGCCCGAAAAACTCTGTGAATTTTGCTCAAAAACCCTTTCTCTAGTCTAGTGAATAGCAGAGGGGGGTGTTTTTTGGATTTTGGTAATGCAAAATAGATTGGCAACGGTCCTTAATCCCTTTTGAAAGCGAAAAAGCCAAAGTCTTTTTCACACTTGATTGGTGAGGGTTTTTTTTAAGAGATGTTTGAAAATGCCTTTGTTTTAAACAAAACTTGAATCCTTATCCTTTTAAAACATAACCTGATACCTTTTTATTTGGATAAATGTCATAGTGGTAATGACCATTTGTTTTATAAGCCCGACCCCTTTTTTTGAAATAAAACAACCTTTTAAGAATTAAAACTTTTGCTGCTTCTCATTAAGGAATGAAAACTGGTTTTCCTTTTGATATCTGCACTGTGGAAGGAAAATTCTGCTCTAAGCCACATGAAGGACTGTAGATGTATTCTCCAAATGATGCTTCTCTTTGATTGTGAGGTGAAACTCAGTTGTAATCACCTGGGCTTCACTATCACCTTTGACACATTTCCATAAAGAACAGGCCTTCATTCATGACAGTGGCATGCTTTATTTTCTTTGAGTGTGTTTTTTGACCTTGAAATACATACCATAATCCTTCTGGCCCCTTTATGACCCTGTGTATCTATTTGCAGTGCATTTTTGGGAAAACTAAACTCAAACTGTATTTGTCTATTATGATGAGTTTTTGAAAGAAATTTTTTATGAATAGGAATAACAGGACCCTTTGAAAAACAATTATCATTCTTTGGCCTGTGTCCTGACCCATCTCTTCAACCATCAACAAAGTTGTTTTATTTGGGCTCTAGACTGCTTTTAAAAGAAACTATGATAAGAGACAAGATCAACCTCTTGGATTACAGTAGTACCCCTACCTCCTTCTTTGTTTTTAACAACATTTCTATGTTTAGAAACATTCAACTATCTCCTATTGGTTTTACAATTTGTCTCTCAGTCAGTGAAAACCCTAGAATCAATCACTGCTCTGGCCCTCTTCTTATAGATGAAGGAGGCCTACTTTGACAAATTCTTGGTTTCTTTTCAACCTCTGTCTCAACCAAATAAAGAATGTTTGATGAGCATACTGATAGTGGTTTTCTTCATTCATGATGGCAGAAGCTAGTTAGAGACTAAGACTGATGGACTCCTTTGGCCATTTGCTCAATAATATTTCTCCATTGATGATCAACTTATTAGCTTCATATTGTAACTAAATAAAAATGGAGCTTATGCAAACAATCTTTGAAAAGCACCATTGCTTTTCCTCTGCCTTAAATATCATTTTTATTCAGAAACCCTTAGTTGTTGTCTCTATGTATCCCAAAAAATTGCCTTACAGTCAGTGCGATTCTTAAAATCAACCTTTATCTTTGGCCCTCTGCTTATAGATGAAGGAGGCACTATCAGTCCTTAACCCTCTACTTATAAATGAAGGAGGTTTTTATGTCCTCAAACCCTCTGCTTATAGATGAAGGAGGTTTTTTCAGTCATGCCATTTTATCAGCCTTTAACAGTGTTATTTTTCCTTTCACTGTCTTTTCATGCTTGGGCCAATGAAAAATGACAAATTGATAATATTTAAGATGAGCACTTCTCTGAGACATGTAATTCTGCTATTCAAATTTCTTTGTGCTTCTTTAGGCATCATAAGCAGTTTGGTTAGCATTTTCAAAGCGCTTTTTTTCATTCATAATTTACTAACCTTTGATTGTGATCGCAGGAGCTTAATGAAACAACTCTCTGCCCTGTAGCTGCATTCTAGGCTCAAAATCACATGAGAAGAATTTTTCTTCTTATGTGGAGCCAAATATTGTCTTCTGGGATGCTGGTATACTTCTGTTCTTGGAAGATTCATTAAAAAACTATAAAAACACCTAAAATCAGTTTGACCTATGGGACATGTATTGCTGAGACTTGATGGTTTATTAGTGGTGCGACCTAGGGTGTAACCAACTTTATTTGCAGAATGGGAAGGTATGTTATGACTGGGCTGTAGCAGATAGAGGTTCTTTGGCTTTGGGGTAATTTTCCAAAGGAGAAATGTCTAAAGTTCCACTGCCTAACTTAGGGGAAACTTCTTTGGACAGATTTGGATTGTTTCTTAGGAGCTAATGGGCAAACTAGTATGGCTGAGGCTAGATAGGGCTTGATAATGAGGTTCATCTCGTCATGGGTGGATTGAAAAGGTAGGAGGGCAAAAAATGTTTATGGGTGTTTTCCAGCTGGAAAATTTGACAAATGTTTAGATCGGTTGCTAGAAAACTTGACTGTTATAACTAGTCATCACCAACAAGTGAAAAATACTGATGACTAACAACATGCATATCAAGAAACAAATATTCTAGGAAGGAAACCCAATCCTAATTTATGATAGTAAGTTTGTAAAGCTCCCCGAAAATTTCCAAACACATTGGTTCAGACCATATATTATTAGATACATCTCGGAGGGAGGCATAGTTCAGATTGCAAAGTTGGATGGTCAGATGATGCTAGGATGAATAAATGGAAGTATTTTGCAGCTATACAGGGATGAATTTGTCCTTGATGGAACATCGCACTATTTATATGAAGGGGAAACAATATAAGTGCTACAAATAGTTGTAAGAGAGAACAAGACTATAAACTACTTTGTGACAGAAGGGCTTCGAAGAAATGGAAGTACCACGTGGTTTTCAGGAAGATGGCGTAATTTGAAGAAACTACGAAGAGGGAGGAATTACTACGACATGAAGCAAGGTTCGTCAAAGTCCACCAGAAATATGACTGTTGCAGGTGCATAAATTTATTTGAGATGAAAGATTCCATGGAAAGGAGTGGGGAAAATGCATTTAATGAGCATAGCTAGGAAAATCTGTCACCAAATCCGCATTAATGAAGAGAATATGAAGTGGATCATGGAGTTCAAAATTCACATTGGTTATAAATATTGTATCCTGCTCTGCATTCGTAAAATTTACTCACCGAGAAGTAGATTTATGAATCTTCACCTAACTGACAGCCGAGCGACTCGCTCCATGTCTAGCAAGAATTTCAAAGATCTTGAAGTAGAATTTCTAAGGAGAGATCTCAGATATATCATGACTTCTACACCACTAGTGCATACAAAACTGAGGTCCCTAAGGAAGCAGCATGTCGTAGCAGAAGCATAGAAGCAAAAATAACCGAAGAAGCCTGTTGTCAGAAAATCGCCTTGGAAGAATATCACTAAGGAACAATGGACTAAGGAGAGGCTGGATAAGCAAAAGAAGCCAATAGAGGTTCAAGACTCCGAAGAATAATTTATGGCAAGTATGCTAGAATATTTTGACGCAGAATATGTGGAACCCATTTCCATCTTGCCACCGTATATTCCGCTGAGGAAGTAGGCCTCCAAAGCAACAAAGGACCCAGACACTGCCAAGTTCAAAATATTAACACCATTGCTACCAGAGGCCATGCCCTTTAAGGGATAATTTTTGGTGAAAGTGCCACAATTGCACATGGAGGACTAGGATTTTAATGACCAGAGTAAGTATCCTGAGTTCGAGCCTACAAAATACTTACACGTATACTATTATGAAGAAATCAGAGAGACAAGGTTAGATCGACTTAGGTAGGTAGGAGGAATTCAACGAGCGAGGCTGCTAAATATGATTTATGTTCCGTATTTCGAGCACAACAATACCAACACCATATGTGTGCACTGGATGTTGGGCTTAGTGCATGACATATGTCGTTGGTTGGGTGAGAAAATCCCCATTGACGATATATTGAAACGATGGATAACCGTGCTTCCATGCCAAGGATTAAACCCCGCTGATGAATTTTTCGGTAAAAATAAGGATAAGATGGTTGCAGATCAGATGAAGGATAAATATGGCCTAATAAATAAATCCAAAGGATACGCTATTAGCTCTATCAATGATAAATCTATGTGCTTCACCGCACACATTTTGGCTGGAAAGGTTATGCGGAAGTGTCGAGTAGATGAGGTTTCAGCACCAATAGTATATTTGGTTACGCAGTGCAGAAAAGGAATCAACTATAGATGGGTTGGATATTTGTGTCAGGAGTTTCTAGATAAATACTGAGATGCCGAAGAGGATGGAAAACAATTTCATTATGCATGGTTATTAATCTTGATATCACTAATGGCATGGAAAGAACCCAATAAGTAGCAGTTCCCCACTATGGACCCTAATGTTTGTGAAGCTAAGAGGTAGGCCTTGTTATGGTTTTATAAGGATCTGACCCATGCAATAGTGAATTTTTTTTTCTGGGTCTTACTGGAGATGGATTTATGCACGGTGGTGAGCTAGAAGTTGAGGCTATCACCATTTTTGTATATAGAATATCACGTGATTGTAGAGTTTAAAGAAAATTTTCATCACATTTGCATTCGTGCATGCTTGGATTCTGAAGAGGAATGACATCCACTACCATATTTGGTCACGAAGGATGATCTTGCGCAAATTATAAGTCGATGGCCAAGGCATTGGTTGACTCCCCAGAAATAAAACAACCAGGAACTAGTGGGAAAGATACCACTATGAAGAAAGTCATGAAGAATAAATAAAATTCACAGGAAGCAGAACCAAAGACTGAGAAGGATGGAGAAGAAAATATGAGAGGCAATCAGGACGACGGGGATTCCTTAGTTGATACAACGACAATAGACCCCTAGTTTATTTTAAAGAAATGACGAACACCTACTGTGGGAGATGCGTGCAAGAAACACAAGTCTGATAGATCCACTAGAATGGAACAGATGGTCCTTAGTAAAGGGGACTTAAATGAGATTGGTGAAAAATTATTGCATGTCACTAAGGAATTGTGGAGCGATATTTAATATCAATACAAGGTTTTATTAACGAAAGTGAAATAGGGAATCAATGAGTTGAAAGTACAAGTGAGCACAGTCCAAGTGAGCGTGTCTCAAGCGAGCGTGTCATAAGTGAGCATGGCTCAAGCGAGTGTGGCCCCAGAGAAGAAGAAAGTGAAGCAACTGCAATAGATGGTTCTAACAACTGAGGTTCGTGCTCTGTAGGTACCTCAAGAGGCATTGCATTTTGAGAACATAGAAGATCGCGAGTGCGCGCAACACTGAACAGACATTAGTGTAAATATCATTGCACTCCTCATCCAGGCACTTCACAATTTCCATCAAGGAGATACGGAGGAATTGAAGGTGCATGAGAAACGCTCCTTGACGGTCATCAAGGAATTAAAGGAGGACAAAAAGTTTGATGACATGCAGAAGGCAATACAGGATTGCAATGATGCAACATCACACAGAAAACAACTAGAGGAGATTATTACAAAAGCTTGCAGCAAGATGCCTGACCTCCATATTACCATCTCCATGGACTCCTCCTCCTAGAGAACCCTCTCTTCTTGGAGGCCTAGAAATTTTTCCTTTCATCCTTAAATTCCTCTCCTCATAGAGGGCCTTAACCATCTCAGTCATATCAAAAAAATCCTTTCTGAATACTCTCTCATCTTCTGTTATGGTACGTTCTCCTTCATGAGACATGCTCATTGAAGACTCAACTTCAACATGAGGATGTGATAGTGTTAAATACTTTAGCAACCTTTCCCTTCTTCCTCTTGACCCAACTTCAGTTCTTTAAAACAACTTCACTTCTCCTCTTTTTAGTTTTAACCTTGTAAGAATGACACAAACTTGCAAACAATTAGATCCCTTATTGCACGATAAACCTAAAGTTATGATACCAAAAATGATTTGAATGAAGTATGTTAGTATTGTTGTGCTAATTCCTCTTTCAAATTTTGTGAACAATGTCTTCTATGTGCTCAGGGTTCAAGTTCTCTTGCAAGTTATTGAATCTCATGAGTGTTTTCTATGTCACTTTTATGAAAAAATTAACATAAAATAATGATTGAACAACAGAAAATAAAATTACAATACATCACCATACAACACATCAACACAGGGATTTGATGAAGGAGTTCACCCCTCCTAGGCTACATCTCCTTTGTCCGGCTTCCATGGCTTGGGCCTCTATATTATCCTCAAATTTTCAAAATGATGTGTTTACAATGCTTTTCTTCTTCTGCAACCTGCACCAATGAGTTCAGAATGCAAAAAATGGTCATTTAGCCTCTTTCTGCTCCTGATTTTGTCGAAAAACCCAAAAGCTATGAACTCTAACAGTTTGTTGACAATTTTCTACCTAAATTTAGCTAACTAGAGCTAAATTAGGCTAGTTGGAGCCAAAGTAGTAGTTCCTCCAGATTTGGTGGACATCCAAACTAATCCTTATTAATTAAAATAACCTGCATTAACATTAATTAAGTGTGTTTAGTGCTTAATATGTGCTTAGTGGAAAATATGGTTTACCAATAATAAATGAGGATTAGCGTTTAATAAACTCGAATTAATGTTAACCTATGCTTAAGGTTTAGGCTCCGTCGGTGGTCCTGAGGTTGCGGTCATGTGCTGCGGGTTGGCCCCCACTTTCCCTGTCTATGCAATCTTGTAAATTCAAATATATGTGGGAAAGTATAGATGTTAAGATCTAATGCATAGATGAAATGGTTAAGTTCTTGGCTTTAGCATGGGATGTCGGGGGGTCGAACCCCTATGCCTCCATCCAATCTTCAACCAAATATTTTTCGCCGCCATGAAGGGGACACGTAGCGGCCCAAGGCTCAACCACGTGCCTCTTCCTCATTGGCCCAAATTTCAACCACTAAGAACCTTCCAAGACACCCAAAAATTTGAACCAACCAGATGCTTCCACTTGGCAGACTATCATTTGTTGGTGGAAATTGACCAAAATTGACCATCCCTAGTCAACATGCCACGCTATTAGTATGTACTGCTAACTGGGCTACCTATTTGCCTTTTTTTTCCAAATTTTTTTTTTTTGTGAAAACAAACATAACTCATTTTTGAAGCTATACAGATTCCATTTTGCATGAAATGAGTTGTGTCGGATTCAGAACAACGAGAAATACATGGTCGTTCAAGTTTCAAGCCATTAAGACAACTTTGGATTTTGAGAAATAATCTAAGCACCTAATCATTCCTCCCCACTAGAAGCTTTTGGACCGTAAAATATCATATTCTGTTGCTGAAAAAGTGAGGTTATAGTTCCCTCACCTTTCCAATTTCAATCCATTTGGATGTTGAATGATTTGTTCCTTTGAGACCCACTCAAATATAGTCGACACTTTCTCTTGTTGATGTCCTAGTCCTTCTGTCAAGTATGGTATCTTGTTGAAGCTCAACAAAGAAATCGAGAGAAAAGTATTCAATAGATGGTAGGTGCACATTCTCTGCTTGATCTTTAGTCAAAATAGGCTCATACAATCTCAAATTTTCAACATTAACAACTAAGTAAATTTGCATGTATGGAGGACAATCAAGCTTGAAGGCAATGTTACCAATATTTTCCAGAATTTTGAAAGGACTATAAAAGATTGGTTTCAGATTTTTACCTTCTCATTGAAGCCTGTCCTTGCTAATATGAAGCTAAACTTCGTCACCAACTTGAAACTTATGATACACATGGTGTTTGTCGTGCCTCACTTTTTACTTGCCTTGAATTTTTTCTAGTTGATCTTGAACTGTTTGATGGATCAACTAAATTTCTCTATGAATTTATTTTCTTTATATATGTCTCTATTCCCATTGATAGATACATCTTTCCCAAAAATTAAATCCAATGGTTATTTTGGAAAGTATCCAAGACATGCCTCAAATGGCGATGTTTGAGTAGAGGAGTGTTTTGCATGACTGTAAGCATGTTGAATATAATGCAACTGTTCATCCCATAACTTAGGATGTTTGTTGCAATTTCCTCGAAGAAGATGAATGATTTTTTTGTTGACCACCTCAGTTTGACCATCTGTTTGTAGATGAAAGGTTGTACTCTTCTTTAACTTAATGTCCATTAAGTCCCACGAGCTTGAAAAAAAATTCCCCAAAAATCGAGAATCTTGATCACTTACAATAGATGTAGGCAACCCAAAATTAACCAAAACATTTTGAAAGAAAAGATGAGTTGTTTGTTCAGTTGTAACTTATTTTTACATGGCATAAATATACACATTTTTCTTAAACTATCCATAAATACATACAAATAACCATGACCTCTTTTTGACAAAGGAATAACTCCTACAAAATCCATATAAATACTCTCCCATGGATGTGAAGGAACAAGAAGTGGTGTGTACAATCCTAACTTCCTATTACCAGGCTTACTGACTGCACATAATGAACAACCTTTAATAAAATGTGACACACTTTCAAACATATGAGGCCAATAATAATACCTCTGAACATTTGCCACTATTTTTTTAGACCAAAATGTCCAGCAATAAGAGAAGTGTATGCTTCCCTTATGATATTCACTCTCTCCCATAGTGGAATACAAATCTTTCCCAAATGACACAACAAGTTATTATGTACATGGTAATGTAATTCCTCAACTTGGCGACCTTGACTCAAGTTTTCATAAACATCTTGAAAGTCATTATCAAATGCATATTGTTCAATGTAACTTTCATGTAAAACAGAACTATTCTTGAGTAAATTAGTTGCACTAATAATAGGCCTAGAAATCATATCAAAAACCTTGTTGTACATACCTTTCTTATACCTGATGACTAAGTGGAATTTCTGCAAGAAACCCATCCATCGAAAGTGCCTTGGCTGCTGCAATTTATTTTGTGATTGCAAGTATTGCAATGGTTGGTGATTGGTGTGAATGATGGTTGTCTTTCCCATCAAATAGTGTTTCCACTTCTTCACACTTTGAACCAACGCATATAGCTCCTTGTCATAGGTAGGATAATTTATCACTGCACCATTAAAAAATTCTAAATGGAATGAAATGGGCTTACCATTTTGTAAAAGGATTGCACCCAAGGCAAAGTCACTTGCATTGGTTTGAATCTCAAAGGGTTGTCTCAAGTCCAGTAGTGCTAGCAATGGGGCTAAACTGATATTCTCTTTCAAAGAATCAAATGTTTTTTGATGCTTGCCTCCTAACTGGAAGTCCTTCTTAACACCAATAAATGCATGTAACGGAGCGACAATAGAAGAAAAATTAGCAAAGAATGTACTCAAATATTGTGCTGCTCCTAGAAAAATTCTTACCTCAGTGACTCTATTGGGTGTAGGAAAATTCACAATGAACTCAACTTTATAGTGGTCTATCTTAAGCTCACCTCCTCCAAAAATATGTCCCAAATACATTAAACAAGTTTTACCAAATTCACATTTTGACATCTTTAAAAAAAATTGTTCTTTTCTCAAGACATCAAGCACCTTTCTTACATGCATGACATGTTCATCTCGTGATTTGCTAAATATAAAAATATCATCTAAGTAGACAATGAAAAACTCATTAAGAAATGGTCTCAATACATCATTCATAAATCTCATGAAAATAGCTAGAGTGTTGCACAACCCAAAAGGCATAACTATCCACTCAAACAATCCTTGTTTAGTTTTAAATGTGGTCTTCCATATGTCCTCTTCAGCTACTATAACTTGATGATAACTACTTCTTGAGTCTAACTTACTGAAATACTTTGCATACCTCAATTGATCAAGCAAATCATCAATTCGTGGGAGTGGATAATGATTCTTTATCATGATTTTGTTTAGTGCATGGAAATCCACACACATGCGCCATGTTCCATCCTTATTGGGCACCAACAAAATTGGTGAACCACATGGTGAGGTAAATGGTAGAATGATACCTTTATTCAACAATTCTTATATTTTCTTCTTGATGTCTACACTTTCCATTATCGACATGTGATACATTCCAATGTTGGGGAGTGGAACGTCCTGCTGCAGTTGTATCTCATGTTGGATTCCCCTCTTGGGAGATAACCCCTTTGGTCCCTGAAACATCTCACCTTGCTGACTTAAGAGATCAAACAAATAATATTTTAATTTATCATCACAACCTTCAAAATTTTCATTATCCTTATCATTATTTTGTTTGATCATAAGAATCACAATTTTTTTCCTTGAATTTACTAGTCTCTTCATTTGCTTAGAATTAACTAAAGAGAGGTTTAGATTTTTGCAATGAGCTCTCACAATATATTCCACTCCATCTTTAAACAAGTGGTAGTTGTTCTCATGGCGATAGAAAACTTCTTTCTTGTCGTAGATACAGGGACTATCAAAAACAATTCCTGATACGTCAATCGGTACAACATCTAACTCAACTTCATCAATAAAGTTTGCGGTAATTCCAAACCAGAAAATAAATTTTCTTATAACCTGTAAATTTGTATCCTTAGTTATCCAACCCAAAGGGTATGGCTTGTGATGAGGTAAGGTTTCAAGATTAAACTTCTTGACTAAGTCTTTAGATATTAAGTTCGCTTGAGACCCACTATCAAATAGCGTGTCAATTTTGTATGTTTTGAGATCACTTTTACATGAAACATCTCTATTCTTGTTTCTTCACTTGGAGTGTTACTTTGATAGTTTGATGAAATACTACTTCCTATGGCTTCTTTTCCATTTGTGACCATGGCAGCAATTTTAGTGTCATCTCCTGAGTCGGATCCAGGATCCTATTATGTGGTAGTAGTTGTATTTTGTTTCCCCTTGTTGTTGAATTTCTCAGGCCTCAATTCTAGATGAATCTTCCAACAATGGGCTTCATCATGACCCTCTTGGGAACAGTGATTACATGTGGTTTTCTCCCCTTCTTTTTTAATGGATGCATTTTTTTTTTGTTTACCCTTGAAACCCTTTCCCTTTTCACCACCCTTAAATGGTTTCTTTTTACCCTCTTCTTGTATATTTTTCCCTATTGCCTCAAGGTCTGTAGCTTTCACACAAACCTCATCTAGACTAGTGGGATTAAACATGAGGATGGCATGTTTGAGGTAGCTATGCAAACCCCCTATGTACTTTTGCAAAGTTTATTGAGAATGAAAATCAACACCTAACATAATATTGATCGAGGTCTTTGTTGGGGCCCTTTGTTTTTGTTTAAGTTTTGAACTTTTGGCCAAGACATTTTGAACTTTGACTCTTTTTGAGTTGCGGAATAAATGCACATAGCAACCGCGACCGCGCCGCAGCGACCAAGAGTTGCGGAGCTACCAAGGTGGCGCGGAAGCACTTGATAGCTGGAGATCGAACAGAGATAAGTGCAGATGAAAGAAACACAGCATAAAACAGAAGGTAGAACACGCAGACATCAGAAGAGACGCTAGGAAAAGCCAGAGTGAAGACACAGAGAAGCTGCCAGTCGCGACGAGCGGGTGAATAAAAGGCGATCACCCGGCTGAAGAAGAAGGTTGGTTGTTGTTGTTGAAGGTTGAATGGATGCGAGAGAAGTCGCGAGGATCAAGACCTGAGGAAGGATGCGCAGAGCAGCTGCGGAAGAATCATGCTTGTTCTTCCTATGGGTTCTTACTTTCTATGTTCTTCCTTTCTGTTCTCAAACCCATCTGTATCTGACTTGTGAGTTATCAGAGAAGAAAGCTATGTAATCATGTATTCGGCTAGAAGAATAATATAAGGAAGGATTGCTGTCTCAATATGTTGTTCATGCGTTGTAATGAGTCTACCCTGATTTAAAAATTTTAAGTTGCGACTGTCTGAATACTTAGTGATCTTGCATGTGTAATTTGGTATATGTAATGGATGCACTTTCTTTCTTTGGTTGCGGGTTTATTCCTTACCAGTGATCTCATCCCCTTATGCATGTGGTCGTGGCACGCCTCGGGTGAGACGCACTGCTCTCCAAGAGCAGGGTGAAAATTCCGGCGTGTTCCTAGACTACACCGGACCCCTTGTTGGCCACAACCCTTTGAACCTGGGTCTTGCCCGCGAGACCTGACTTTTCGCCAACAAATGGTTCCGTTGCCGGGACCTGCATGTTCTGAGGGGATCTAGATCATGGTCTCGAGGATTTTTGAAGGAGAAATACGGCGATGGTGGGACGATCATCTTGACCATTTCATTACTCAGCAAGCGGAGCTGATCAAGAAAAAAGAGGCCGCGATCAAAGAGATCGTTCTTTTCTCGGATTCAGCCAGTGATACGTACGAAATTTTCTGGGGAAGGTTTCCTACTGACCTTTACAATTGGTTGCGAAGGTTACGAGCGACGGTGCCCCAAGAAGGCTCGCGGAAGATAAACCGCAGGTGGGCGCACGAAGATCTGGTAGCACTGCATCGGGTAGACACTGAACTCACCCGTGCAGTGGATTTTTGGGTAAGGACCACGTTGGAAGGATACGCTGTGGAGTTTGCTGCTGAGTGTTACCAATCCTTCTCGAAGGCTGAGGCTGTTTTTCACTCAGGACTAAGGGGGAAACTGCTGAAGGAGATTCCGCTGTGGATCAAAGCCCTGATGGTGGACGAAGGGTTGATTGAATTCCGCAAAACGAGTATGGAAGCGTAAACCACCCATACTGGGGGAAGGATTGAGGGGACCGATGCCGTGTAGATAGTAAGAGTGGGGAGCGGGGGATGGACGTTGAGGCCGCATGCAAGTTGCGGGAGTCACGTGCACATCGGCGGGCACAGATCGCCGATAGGTGGCGAAGAAGGGTAATGAGAGATTTGAAGAGAAGGGAAATCGAGAGGAGAAATCAGAAGGAGGCGCCTCAGAAGACAAGAACCATGGGTTTGGATACCTGGACAGGGGACGGGACAGCAACGGACGTACAATGGGTGCATGGGAGCCCAGCGACGCGAGAACGAGAAGTAACGACTAGCGAAGATAATGGAAAGATGCAGCCCGAAGAAAGCTCCGATGACGAATGGCATAGCGTGATGCAGCAGATGTTCCAGGATCAGACGGCACCCACCCCTCCAGGCAGCCCTACGTCCCGCTTTCCGCATGGCCAGGATCCCGACCTTCCCCTGGTACTTTATCAACCTTTGAGAAATATTTTTATTCAGTTACAAGCATTAAGTCAGTCATATAGTAGTTCAGCGGCGTCGGTAACGCCCAGTAGCAGTAGCGTCACTAGTAGTAGTATTTTCCCTAGTGGGACCGTTACGCAACCGGGACCCGGAGGTTTTATCCTGGTTAACTCTCTGCAAGTATACATGGCTGGATCTTTCACCCGATACCCAGAGTTATCTGGCCGGGGAAATGACGACGTAGAACAACACTGGTATCTGTGCGAAGCCATCTGGAGGGCTCGACAGACGCCGGATGCAGGGAAGTTAATGGAGTTCCAAACCACGCTCAGAGAGAGAGCTCTGCGTTGGTTCATCAAGTGGTCCGAGGCGCACCCTAACCCTGTAATCACAGACGTGAAGCGAGATTTTGTCCGTGAATTCAAGCTCCCCCAGACAGACCAGCAGGGCCTGTCATAGCTGTGGGAAATTAAGCAGAAGGAAGGAGAAACCGCGTGGGAGTTGATGCGGCGATTCAAAGATGCGATCGGGAAACTCAGTTACCCGATCGATCCAAACCACCAGAGGGACTGGTACATCAAGGCTCTGCTCCCCTTGACACGAACCCCTCTCACACAGCAGAAGATTGATAATCTGCAGGACACTTTGGAGCAGGCCATGAAGATTGAAGCCATGGCGGGATACCCCCAGGAATACAGGGGGGGGATGGGCCTGCAAGACCCTTCTCTGATAGGGTTGCAACATCAGATCGCCAGCTTGACCGAAAAGCTCAAGGAAATTCAGCCAGCGAGACCAGCGCGACCGAATGTTTGGTGTACTCATTGCCTGGTCGAGGGACACGTCGCAACCGAATGTCCTCGGTTGCGCGGTGCAGGGGTTGGAGCCTCAGTTGCAGCAATTCAGGGGGGTCCACCACCAGGGGGTGGTGCAGCGATGAACCCGCAGGGAGTCTACCAGCCGCAACAGACCTTTGCGGGGTTCCCTCCGCAACCGGGGTCTTCCACCACCGAGTACTGTGAGATTTGCCGGACGATGGGGCATCCTCCTCGGATGTGCCCGATATTACAGAAGTACTCCACGGTGCCGAATAATGTATACTGCGAATTCTGTGTGTCTACGACTCACACCACCGAGCAGTGCAGGGCGCTTGACGCTCTTGCGGATCGATTGGATCGTCCCTCGTACAGGGTGAACGAGGCTACAAGGGGAAGAGGTGGCGGCATGCGCGGAGGCCGAACAGGAGGACGCGGTCTGGTAAAGTGCTACAATTGCGACCAGGAGGGTCATGTAGCCCGAGAATGTCCCCTTCCGCGACGACCCTGGTGTTCCCAGTGCCGGGTCAACGCCCATGCTACAGAAGACTGTCCGGAGCTCATCAAGAAATGGGAAGAACGGGTGAGGCAGAGGGGAGCGAATCTGATAAACTCAGAACCGCGCAGCACCGCAACCCCTGACATGCAGAACGTTGCGATAGTAACACGGGGCGGAAAGAAGACTGGAGATGACGCCCACGAGAAGGAGCCAGCACGAGTGGTTCGGCCGGCATCCCCAAAGAAGTTGATCAGGGCCGATGTCCAGAAGAAGTATTTTCAGGAGGCGGTTGAGGCATTCGCCCAGTTGCGGAACGAGGGAGGGATGGAGGAGCCCTGGCAGCCGGAATCCGGTGCGCAGAACACCGCAGATACGGTGGTCGAGGATTGGCTCCGGCTATTCCTCAGGATTGTTGATAACGTTGGGCTGCGGCAGCAGCTCAAACATGCGTTAGACGGAGCGCTGCATGGGCACGCAGAACCCAGAAATCCGGTGGACGCTAGGCCTCAATACGTGCAACGTGTCAAGCGGAACAAGCAACGCACAGGCAAAGAATTCCGGCTTAACACGCAGGTCGCCGGATTCCAAATCAGCGACACCATGTTGGACTTGGGGTCTGACGTCAATATATTGCCACGAAAGACATGGGAGGCTCTTGGAAAGCCACGGCTCGCCTATTCCCCAATCCAACTCAGGATGGCGAACCAGTACTGTATTTTTCCAATCGGCCGACTCAAGGGTGTCGAGGTCGACGTTGCGGGGGTGAAGACATACACTGACTTTGAGGTTATCGATATCATGGGCGATAAGGACCCCTATCCTACTTTACTTGGCATTGATTGGGCTTTTGAGAATTACGCGATCATCGACCTCAAGAAGGAGCTGATGATTTTTGAGGATGGGGAGGTACGGGTCACTCAGCCTCTCGACCCGTATCAGGGTCCGCAATATACAGAACCGGTGGACAGTCGGGAGGATGCTCAGATGATGGACCATCTGTATCAGATGACTGCAGGGAAGCGGGACGATTATATTAACCCGACCGCAACTGGCTCTATCAGTTGGCGGAGTGTGCAGAGCTCGGAGCTCGGATCCGAGCTCGCGTGGGAAGACTGGCAGCAAGGGGGGTATGAGACCACCACGCGGAGATGTGCCTCCATCGCTCAGGTCCGGTGGGTAGGGACTGAGATCCGCGGATACCCCACATTATCAAACATGCAAGCGGTGAATACTTTTATTGCCAAGGTGGAAGACCGGGTCCCAGAGGAAAGCCGGATACCACTTTTGGATGTGGCCTTGAAGTCAACATCGGGACGATGGTGGAACAATCACCGCAACACTCTGTTGCGATGGGAGCGTGTGGCGGATGCTCTACGGGCACGCTTCAAAGAGGATGAAGGGCCCTGCATTACATTTAAACATCATGGAGCTTCCGACCCGCGACAGCACTTGCGGGCGTGCGAGGAACAGTGGCGTAGCGCAAGGTATCCTGAGGAGTTGTGGGTCCACAGGTTTGTCCACTCCTTGGGTACAATTCCCCAGGCCTGGTACCTGGAGGAAGAGCGGAAACGGGGAACCCGCTCCTGGCAAGCAGTCGCGGAAAAGTTTGTCCAGAGCTTCTCGTTCGAAGGGGAGACGGCGCAGGAATCTCAGGCCCTACAAGCCGTCAAGGAGGTTCTGTTTTTCCGCCATCCTGAGCCCGATGAGGGCCCGGTGGCGTCACGCTCCGGGGTCAAGCGCGAAATGGTTTGCCAACGGATTGACGGCGACCCGGAGGATGATAGTTTGGAGGACCTTAGGCATCTCTATTTTGACGAAAAGGAGGGCGAGCGGAGTGTCCGTGACGAGCCGACAACAGAAGGGGTCCATTTGCAGCCCCTCAAGACCAAGAAGCTGAACATTGGAACGGAGGAGAAACCTAAGCTAGCAACGGTGGGAGATTACTGGGACGAGGAGACGACAAGAGAAATTTTCAGCCTCCTCCGGGAGTATGAAGATTTATTTCCGTCATCAGTTGCGGACCTGAAGGGGATCAAGGGGGATCTGGGTGAGATGCGCATCACACTGAAACCAGGAGCCAGGCCGGTGAAGCACCGACCCTACCGGTTGAATCCACGTATCAAAGAGAAGGTCAAGATGGAGATTGACAAGATGCTGGCTGCGGGTCTCATCTTTCCAGTAGAAGAAGCTGAGTGGGTAAGTCCCATTGTCATCCAGAATAAGAAGGACAGAGCGGAAATCCGTGTCTGCGTAGATTATCGGAGTTTGAATAATGCTTGTATTCACGATCCGTTTCCCACTCCCTTCAGCGACAAAGTTCTAGATCATGTCGCGGGAAACGAAGCTTATTCCTTCACTGATGGGTTTTCGGGCTACCATCAAGTGCGCATCGCCGAGGAAGACAAGGCGAAGACAACATTCACGACTGAGTGGGGATCATTCGCATACCACGTTATGCCGTTTGGTCTGAAGAACGCACCAGCTGTGTTTTCCTGGATTGTCATTGCTGCATTCCGGGAGTACATTCATAAGTTCCTGGAAGTATATATGGATGATTGGACCGTTTACAGCCTGCTGAAGAAACACGCCTCCCTGTTGCGTGTTATGTTCGACCGGTGTCGCCAGCTGCAGATTTCCCTGAACTTGAAGAAATGTATTTTTGCAGTACCATTCGGCACACTCTTGGGTCACGTGGTGTGTAAGCAAGGGGTCTGCGTTGATCCTGCCAAGGTCGCGGTCATCGTCCACATGGAGGCCCCCGAGACTGTGAAGCAGTTGCGGGCACTGCTCGGGCACACAGGATACTACAGGCGGTTTATCCGCAACTACGCCAAAATCACTGCCCCTCTGGAGAAACTGTTGCGGAAGTCAGAAGCATTTGAGTGGACGGCGGAGTGCAGAAGGGCACTCGACACATTGAAGGAGAAGTTGGCGACAGCACCCATACTTGTTCATCCCGACTGGGATAAGCAGTTCCATGTGCACATTGATGCATCCGGAATTGCACTTGGAGCTGTATTGGCGCAACCCGGGGAAACGACAGTTGACCACCCGGTATACTTCGCCAGCCGACGGTTATCGAATGCGGAGAAGAATTACACCACGACCGAGCGGGAGGCGTTGGCGATGGTGTACTCTCTCCAGAAGTTCCGCCACTACCTTCTGGGCGGCAAATTTACATTTTTCACGGACCATTCGGCGTTAAAATATCTGGTCAATAAGCCTGTGTTGGAAGGAAGAATCTGTCGATGGCTTCTACTTTTCCAGGAGTTCACGTTTGAGGTGATTGTCAAGCCTGGCAGGTTGAACGTTGGTCCCGATCACTTATCCAGGCTGGAGACGGGAGAGAATGAAGGTCCGTTGGACGATCAGCTCCCGGATGCTGACCTATTCCGAGTTGAAGCAGTACCAGATTACCTGGCTGACATTGCCACGTATCTGACCACAGGACAGTGCCCTGAGGATTACACCCCTCTTCAGAAACGCCACTTGGTTGTCCGAGCGGCCGATTATCAATTGATCGCAGGGCAGCTGTACAAACTGGGCCTGGATGAGGTGTTGCGCAGGTGTGTTCTTGACCACGAGCGGGAAGCAGTGATGTGGGAATGTCACAGCGGTGTTGCGGGAGGACACGTGGGTGCGAAACCCACCGCAAGGAAGGTGCTTCAAGCTGGCCTATGGTGGCCGACGGTACATGCAGACTGTAAGGCCTATGTGAAACGTTGCGATATTTGTCAGAGGACGGGAAGGCCTTCGCACAGGGACGAGCTTCCGCTACACCCAGTGCATGTGTTGCGGCCATTTGAGAAGTGGGTTGTTGATTTCGTAGGCCCTATCGCACCAATCGCTCGCCATTCCAAAGCCCGGTACATCATTACCGTGACGGATTACCTCACACGGTGGGCTGAGGCAGCAGTGGTACGCGACTGCTCGGCAGAGACCGCTGCTCGGTTCATCTTTGAACACATCATCAGCCGCTTTGGCTGCCCACGGAGCTTAACCAGCGATCAGGGTACGCATTTCATTAATGCCACGGTCAAGTCGCTACTGGACACCTTTATGATTCAGCATCATAAAAGCAGCCCATACCACCCGCAGGCCAATGGTACGGTGGAAGCCTTCAATAAGATTCTTGAAAAGGGCTTGACAAAAATTTGCAACGCTCAGCGGGATGATTGGGATGAGCGGCTACCAGCGACATTATGGGCTTACCGGACCACGGTAAAACGTTTGACCAACCAGACGCCTTTCCAGTTGGTGTATGGCCGGGAAGCGGTGATTCCCGCCGAGTTCACCGTGCCCAGCCTTTTGATCGCAACGACCCTCCACTTCTCAGAAGAGGCGTCACTTAGGGAACGCCTCCAGGAGCTACAGGAGCTGGATGAGGCTCGATTCCTCGCAGAATTCCACCAGAGGGTTGAGAAGGCCCGACAGAAGGCGTGGCACGACCGCCACATCAAAACTAAAGCTTTCCAAGTTGGCGGCAAAGTTCTATTATACGACAATCGGTTCCAGAAGTTTCCAGGCAAGCTCCAGATGCATTGGCTGGGACCGTACTTTGTCATCGAGATCCGCGACTCAGGAGCCGTTCGGTTGGCACAACTGGACGGCACAGTTCTTCCGGGATGGGTGAATGGCGCACGCCTGAAGTCCTACCAGGAGTAGGTACTTCTCATTTCTCATTAATAACTCTCGCAACCGAGAGAACCCATAGAGTAGCGTAGTTTGGATAACTCTCCCGCAACCGGGATGAATGTAGGTAGTCTTTTTCCAATTTTCGGCGCTCAGTCAAATAACCAGTCAGTTGCGGGAACATTACCGCAACCGACTGTGGTCAGGGCGGGCCAGTCCAGCGTGTCGCAGCGCCAGTCCAGCGTGTCGCCGCTCCAGTCCAGCGTTTCATGCACGAAGGATCCATCCTCGTGCCAGTGTCAGTCCAGGTCATATCCATCAGTCCTTTTGTCAGTCCGTAGGATAGCTCAGATTTGGTCATAAATTCCCTTAATGGAAAGTAATCATACCGTAATCATTTACCATCAGCCGCAGTTCCCTCCGCCGTCGGGTCCGCCCATCTCCCCATGACGCCGTCAGCAACTGTCAGATTACACACAGACCTGCGATTGATCGCACGATTATCGCAGGCAAGAAAGATAGCAAGAATTAATTGTCGTTATGGAGTCTCATCAACCCCGCGCGTGCCAGCAGATGGCCCAATTTGCATGAAGGCTACCAGCACAAGGATGACGGACCAATTCAATTTGGAAGTTGCAGTGACTCCGGAGCATTCGCAGTATCAGAGCACTCAGCACCTCACAGGAAGTTACAGAAGAATCGTCCAAGTCTATCAGAGATGCGCCAAGATGCCGAGAGCTCTTCTCTCAGTCCCTGAACCAGCGCTAGATGGCAGAATTCACCGAGTAGAGTCACTGGTCGGCAAGTACGACAATGCACCCTGTATGGATGCCAATTTGTCCGACCCGGCTGAGTTTCCTCACCTCCATTGGCAGACGTTCATGGAGAACCATTATACGCCAGGTAACAGCTCTAATAGTCGAATGCGGGACGAATTCCGGGGCCTACAGCAGTCAACTTTGATGAATTTGAGGAGTCTTCCCGTCTTCGGCACCACCGGACCAGTTCTGCAATGTACCCGGTTCCTCCTCAGTCGGGTGCAGAACGGGTCCCTGTGGCTTAACGAAGAAATCCCAATACATGCAGCAGACATTAGTCGGCTTACAGGGCTATCCCAAACTGGTGCAGATGTCTCCACTGCGGGCCAGACATCCTCCAAGCGCGCCCGGAAGTCGGTTGATGCGGACCTCTACACCAAGTATGGCACTCGCCGGGGCGGCAAAGGTGCCAAGATAGATTTGATAAATGTACCAGCAATCCGGTTTGCTTGCTACCTGATCGCTAGCAAGACCATGCACCACTACACAAAGGGAGAGTGCACTCTGGACACAATTTCCATTGCAGAGCACTGCGTCCAGGGGGCCAGGTTGAATTGGAGCGCGTTTGTGTTGAAGGAACTCTTCGCGGCTTGCGAAGACAATTACAGGCGGACTACCAGTTTCATCTATGGGTACTTGCTCTTAGTGTTCGCCATGTGGAAATGGCATCTTCCCCCGATACGGACACCGGCGGAGCTCACCGTGAGCCAACCGCTCGCGATGAGATATTCCCCCTGGCAGGTGTCCACGGCCCCCAGCAGCAGGCAGGTGAACGCAGAGGCGTTCTGAGAATGGTATGGGATGATGACCGATGTGGTCGCTTCCCAGCAACGGGTGCCCCGGAACCTGTTGGATGAATACAGTGAACAGGTGTGGTTTGGCGTCAGCCACAACCACACTTTCATCCGACCGACTTGTGTACCGCACCATACTTTTCATATGGCGCCCTTGCGCTTCCAGCTGAATGATAGTGTCTTCCACAGGGAGGTTTCTACATGGCCGGGGGTTGTCCAGCACGTTAGCGATGGAGTTCTCCGCTACAATTTTGATGGGATGCGGGCTGCACAGCAGCCTGCCGCGACCAGTGCCGGGGGATCTTCCCACGTTGCGGTGGAGACGACCACAGATGCAGCGGGGACCGTAGCGACCCTGCCCGAATCGCTGGTCCCCATCATCGAGCATTTCAACGACCAGGCCCGGAGACTCAACGTGGTAACTCAGGTTGTTTCTAGTGGCGACCCTATATTTCCTTCTTTTAATGAATTTCGTATTAATCGGTCCCTTGGTCTCTCCAACACCGCCCCCCTCACTTCCCCCATTCCCACTAACCTGTTCACTTCTGCCACCCCCCTCATCACGACAATGGGTGAACCGGGCCCCGAACCCGATTCCACCGGCCCACCTCCATCCAAGAGGGCCCGCACTACGGCCACAGATCCCGTGGTGGATCTTACGGAGGATGATCCACCAGCCACGCCGCCCACAGCAACCTTGATTCCGGAGGAACCGCTGATTGATCCAGCAGATTTCCTAAACCTTCGTCTCCCTCACACCTCGTTCACTCCATCTACTGCCCCCTCCACCAGCCGACCACATGCCACCTCCCCCAATCCGTCCAATTCATCAGCCACTGTGTCAGATTCTTTGATCCGGGAACTTTTCGGCGGTGACCACGGGGCGGAGGTCACCTCCAGTACTGCAGCCGTGGTACCACCTGTTGACCCCGTGGCCACATCCCGGGATCCTCTTGCCACTATATCTGTCCAGCCAGCCACGGTTGGGGTTGATTCAGCCGCCCCTTCCACAGAGCAAACCACGCAGCAGGACCGGCCAGAGCTTGATATGGCTACTTCGGTGCAGCAGCAGACGCCGGTCCACCCTCCAGAGACTTCAGGCCGAGCAGCGGCCATGGGCCAATCTTTGCAGGAACAGACGCCAGAGCAGGGTGCACCCAGCACAACAACTGCAGAACAACTGAGTCCAGCACAGCTGTATCTGCTCATTCAGCGGGCGGCCCTCAAGGCCGAGCAAATTCACACCGAGCTACAGCGGAGGTGCACCGAGCAGCGGAATCAAGTCACGGCGCTTACTGAACAGCGCAATCAGCTGCTGCAGGAGAAGACCTACCTCCAGGAGCAGGCCAACATTGCTATTCAGGCGCTCTCCAGTATATGGTCGGAGGCACGGGCTCACCATGCCCCACTCCCTGCTCGCATAGAGGAGGACAGTATAGCTTTACAGGCTCACCATCTCAGGGAATATTTGCTCATTTGCGGGGAGAGCCATGGGCTTCAAGCGTTAGCGCCACGGCCTACCCGCGAGATCCACCCAACGACCCATTCGGGACGGTGAGCGCAAGCAATCGCGATGACTAGTCTAACAACTCTCCCCACTTTAGACGCGCTTACGCCTGCGAGTTTGCGGAGTGCTTGCCGAAGCTCGTTATGAGTGCTTGTTGGGTCTCAATCTAGTCTCCTAAACTGAGCTCATTTAATTGTCAACCAGGATTTGTAAACTGCTGAAGTGAAGTGTACCATATGTACCTAGGTGCTTGTTTCCTAATGCGTTGTATGTAGTGTTTTGTGATGTTTTTGGTCTTTTATGTTGATTTATGATATTTTTGGTCTTTTGATGTTTAATGAAAATGCCTAGAAAACTAATGGAAAGAAGTTGATGGTCAAAAACAGAGTTAAGCCTAATGTATGGAATGGTAAATGAAATTGGAAACAATGAAGCAGAATCTAAACTATGACTAAATAAAAGCAAAAGCTTGATAATGACTTTTTAAACAAATGACACAAACTAATCTTGAGAAATGATCACTAAATATGCAAATCCTCTAACTAAACCGTTAAACACTAATGATGCAATACTCTGTCCTAAGCTCTTTTATTCTATGATTAATTCCTAGTTCTATTCTGCAATTTAATTGAATGTCACAGAACTTATACTCAAAAAGTTATTGGTTTCTTGTTCAAAATAGTTCTTTTGAGGAAGAGCTCTGTTTATAAAATGATGAGGAGATTGCAGAGAGATTTCAGACCTTATAGTGATGTTGTCTTCTATTCCTATGGCTATGGATCATTTGTAGTTTTTAGAACAAGAAGATGTTTGTGAATAATGAAGGCTGTCTTATTAATCCTAACAACTAGAGTAATCTATTGTGCAATGGATGACAATTTGAATATGAGATGCAAGTGCAATGAGTTAATCTAAGAATGAACCTAAGATGCTACTAAACTAGAACAATACTTGACTATAAGTCATCATCAAACTTGAAACAAAGTGACTGAACATGATTTAAATGCAATGAAACTCCGGAGTTGTTCTAACTATACTAACATGCATTAATCTATGAAGTTACACAATCTGTTTGTTCATCATTAGTGATATTTTGGAAGAGTTCCTTCTTTTGGAAGAGGTAGAACAATTTTGACTGTGTACTTGTATGCAATTGAAAGCAAATGAACTGAAAGCAAATGAAAAACTAAGTTATCACATCCATACCCTACTCGTCATTATGATGTCTTGGGCAAGCGTTTAAGAGCAAGATCAGAGATGATACTTAGTACAACACACAACTAAATCATTCATTATCACGATCATGTCTTGAACTTCTTAAGGATGTCTTGGAAGAGTTTCTTCTTGTGGAAGAGTGATGAGAACAAGTGTAACTGTGATAGTGAATGGCAAAAACTATAACTAAATCCTACAATACCATAGCTATTCTTCATTCATCATTATAATTTGTTGGAAGAGTGCCTTCTTGTGGAAGAACTGGAATGAATATAACTACAGTAGCTAGTTAAAACACCTATAAATTCAACTCCTAATTCTACAATACCATAGTCATTCAACATTCATCATTTTAATCTGTTGGAAGAGTGTCTTCTTGTGGAAGAGCTAGAATGAATACGACTACAGTAGTTAAAACAAAACAACTATCAATTCAAATGCAAAACGTAAAAGCAGCTAGGGAAAACTTATCTAATTTACGCAAAAGAAATCCGTACAAGAGGCAGGGGCCCTCTACCACTTGACGGCATTCGACTTCAAATTAAATCACGCCTTCAAAATAACTTTGTCTGCTCCATTAACGATGCAATAGTTTGAACATAACACTCTGTGTCTTCAAGGACGTAACACAGAGTTTTTAAACAAAATCTAGCAGCAAATCTAATATAAAATCTCTAACTAAACTCTCGGTCTACTCAAGAGTTTATAAAGCAAATGCAAGTAACAATAATTACAAAAATTTAGGAATAATGTCTTTCCTTTTCCGAATCATATTAGGAGTCTTCGAGGTGGCTACGTGAAGGAGAAAAGACATCTGGACTGAGACAGTCCTAGTAGGAGTCTTCCTTCATAAATGTGTTCCCACGTGCATAACCGTACCCAGAATCCATTTCTTCCTCCGTGATGAGCAACGAACCATGCAGACAGGACGTGGATCATGCCCATATGCGGTTTTCCTCAAGAGGCCACCTGGAACATACTCAAACATGAAGGTAGTTGCAGAATCGCCGGTTAGCTACGGAATGTCTGCATTCTGCAGCTAGTTCCGGTCAAAATGCTTAACAATGGAAAAAATCAAAAAATTCAACAAGTCAGTCATGTAAACCATTCTAGAAGTAATTTTAACTATATTTATTGATCAATTGGGCTTAAGATAGAAATGGACAAGGGAAAATGAGGTAAAATGAGGTGAAGGAAAGCACAATTTTGAGGCTCAACATACCCCCACTGCTGTCTCTTTGCATGTCCTCATGCAAATTATCCTATGAATTCAGAGGCTTCTGCAAGGACATCTAATCCCCTTCTTCTCCTTTGTCTGGAAGCTAGAGGTCTTCTGGGTTTCCTGATAACAAGTTTGAACCCGAGGTTGGTGAGTGCCCTGATTAGCTTTTTGTTCCTTGTGTTCAACTTCTCATTGGTCCTCTCCACTTTGTCTATATGCAGGGATAAGGTTGAGTTCATATCAGTTTTGAGCTTGATTTGATCTTTGAGAATTTCATTCTCATTTTTGATGTGTCTATTCAACAATTCCAACTCATACCTATCCCTTCTTAATATATCAATTTCAGACAGTGGAGGACTGGGGGTTCTCTCTCTGCTTTCTGAAGCTGTCCTCTCTAAAGTTTCCACATAGTCATAAATTTCCTATTGAGCAGGATCAATTTCAGGGGTGCCTTCATAAAAATCTTCTTCATCATCCTCTTCAATGGATGTTTCTTCATCTTCAATATTGATTACCCCTGTTTGTTTGATTGATGTTTTCTTCAGTTTTCCCTTTAATCTGTGACTTCTCCTAAGCTGAGAGGACCCCTCTCCTTTCTCTGTAGCAGATTCCTTGATTATCTTCTCTTCCTTAAGTTGCCTCTTGATTCGAGTCAACTTCTCCAAAATGATTTCCTCACTGCTCTCTTGAACTGGTTTGTCAATTTTAACTTTTGAAGTCCTCCATTTCCTACTTCTCTTTGTAGGCTGTGGTTCAGGTGATGGTTCTTTTGCTTCTTCAAAATGGTTTCTTATTAAGAAATCATCCCATGTATCATTTGTTTTAGCTAGATGATGCTCAATCAAAATTTTGACTAAACCATGATGATACAGGGTTGTCTCTAAAAATTGAATTCTTCTCTGAACACAGAAAGCCATCTTCTTCAGACTTTGATGCAAGAAATATGGTAGATTTAAATCTTCTCCCAGAAAATGCATCATTAGTCTAATGTGGTAGACATAAAATGTCCCATATCTACCCTCACATGTAACAAATTTTTGTAAAAGAAGTAGTATGTTTCTCCATTTGCTTTTCAATGCAGTACAGGGAATTCCTTTCTTGAATACACTAACATCCATATTTGGTGATTTTAAAATTTGTTTCCAGGAGTCATTGTGGAATTCCCTATTTTTAAACCATCTCTCCCCAGTTCTGGACAATCCTGTAGCCTCTGCTATAAAAACTTCAGTGACAGCAAACTTGACATCCCCTATTTCAATTTCGGTTCCTTGAAAGGATCTGGCAAATGTTTTAGTGACTTCCTTATGGAAGCCATTAAATTTTTTCCAAAAATTGAAGCCATCCTATTTGTTGTAACATTTCCTTGCATTGTGGGTAACCTTCTAAATATTTTGAACCCACAGGTTCAGTCCTTACAATTAAACCCATGATTTTTCAATATCAAATTAACACTCTTCTACCCACAAAATAATGACTTTCACTTTCGAACTGAAATGGTTTCAAGCTCTAAATGAAAATGGCTTCAATTTTGGAATGACATACCTCTGATTGATAATAACAAATGCCTTTAAAACCTCGAATTGATATGCTTCTGTTGACAATTGAATGTCGGAGTGCTATGCCTTTGTTTGATGATGAAAGCAGTTTCAAATTTCGAGCTGAAATGTCTTTGATTGAAAATGGCAGATGGCTTCAAATTTCTTTTTGTGCAATACCTCTGGCTCTTAGTAGCAAAAGACTTCAAATTCAACGCTGCAACATCTCTGTCTCTGGTAACAAAAATCTTCAAACTCAATCACTATAACACCTTTGTCTCTGGTAGCAAAAGACTTTAAACTCTTCACTGCTACAATTCTGTGTTGATAGTGAAAATGCTTCAAACTCCGTCCACAGTGATATTTTATCTGCCCACGGAATCAAGTAGTTTCAAGTCGTCACACTGTTATACTTTCCAAATTTACCCTTATGCTCTGCTTTGCGTTTACAATGCTTCAAATGTTATTCAAACTGATATCCTTTAGCTCTGCTTCTGGTGATAATAATATCTCTGTCTTCGGAATGGAATGCTGGCTACGGAATGAAGTTATGGTAGTGGTCACAGAATGGAGTAGTGGAGTGAGGTGGAGGGATTGTATTAATGATTGAGGAGACGGCGGAGGATTTTACGATGGCAGAGGGAATCATCATCATTAAATGTCTTGGTTAAGAGACGTGGAAAATTCAAATGCTTTGGCCGTTTCACCGCTTAAATGCTATCGGATATGAAATTTGAAATGGAAGATTTTAATATAAAGTCTGTAAAGGGTTTGTTGGTGTTTGATCAATAAAAACAATTAAAACAACACTTTCGAATAATCCATAACTAAACTATGCTAAATTTTTATGAAATGCCATTGTAATTTTAAACTTATTACCTCTGCCCTTTATTTGAATTTTGTAGCTTTTGTCTTCTCTGCTCATCCTTGGAGGAATCTTTCATAATTTTCTTGATGTTTTTGATTCATGAATTCATTGGGTCACTTTGTTGTAATTCTAATGTCTGCTAGTTGATGTCTTCAGGATTTGTAGCTGCGGAAAGACTAGCGGGCTGCAGAAAGGCTGATCAGCTGCAGAATGTCCACTGAGCTGCAGAATGTTCCTGTAAAACACTTTAATCATGAAAATGGAATGTTTTTGGAGTATGGGTGAAATGTTATGTGGTATGAATGAAAATGGATGATGGATTATGATATGTATGAAGTGGATAATAGAATGGAATGAATTCAGTTCATGAATATGGAATGAAGGAACATAAGGGTTGTACTGCAATTCATGACATATTTTATTCACTTACAGCAAGATATCAAATTTTGTGTTTTGACATGAAAATGAAATGAATGGAAGATGGAGTGAAATGAATGAGATGTGGAATGGAGTGAAATATGAATGATGGATGAGATGGAGTATGGATGAATAAGTGAATGGAGTGAGATGAAATGAATCATAAGTACTATGGAACTGTACTTATGATTTGTATAACAGCTGCTTATAAAAACAAGAATGGGAAAAGTTAGAGTGTCAGAGAGACTCTGATTTTCACCCTATCTTTTCTGTATAAACATGCCAATCAATGATTGGTTTTCATGTTTATACCTTTATTTTTTTATTTTTATTATATATATATATATATATATATATTTTTAGAAGAGAAATGCTTCAGAAAATTTAATCAAGTTGATGAAGAAGAGAGACTCTTCTTCATTAACTTCACATCATTATCTTCTTGGAACTTCTTGACAAACTCTTCTCTTGAGAGTGGCTTGTGGTATAGCTTCAGTCTATGACCATTCACAAGAAAAGTGACCTCTTCTTCATCTATAGTTCTGATTTTTACTGCCCCATTATCAAAAATTCGAACCATTTCATATGGCCCAAGCCAATGTGTCTGAAATTTCCCTTGAAAATCCTTGAATTTTGAATCAAACAAGAGACCCCAATCACCCTCTTTAAATTTCTTCTCTTTGATGTACTTGTCATGCCATCTAGCCCTTTGCTGTTGGACTAGACTTGTTTTCTGAACTGCATCTTGTCTGATCTCATCCAATTCATTAATTTGCTCCAGTCTATGCTTTTGTGCCTCCATTAGATCAAGTCCTAGCTGAACTGCCATCTTGAATGTTTGAATTTGGAACTCTATGGGAAACAAAACTTGCTTTCCATAAACAAGCTCATAAGGAGTATGGCCTGTTTTGTTTCTCCATGTAGTTCTATAGGCCCACAAGGCTTCAGGAAGCCTATCTACCCAATCTCTTCTATGTAGATGAACAGTCTTTGTTAGGATTCCTTCAATAACTTTATTAGTGGATTCCACTTGACCATTTGCTTGTGGATGATAAGGAGTAGATGTTCTATGTCTGATTTTGTACTTCTCCATCATTTGCTCCACTAGCCTCGATGTAAATTGAGCTCCTTGATCTGTAAAAATTTCCCTTGGGACACCAAAACGAGTAAAAATATCCTCAAAAAGAAAAGTAACTACAGATGATTCATTAGCAACAAGTAATGGTTTAGCTTCTACCCACTTAGTAACATAATCAGTGCAAACTAATATGTATTTCTTTTGTCTTGATGGAGGACTAATAGGTCCTAAAAAATCCAAAGCCCATTTTTCAAAAGGTTCAATGTGTACCTGAGGTTGTAATGGCATCTCACCTAAAGGAGAAGGTTTCCCTACCCTTTGGCAACTGTCACACCTTTTGACATACTCCCTTGCATCTTTAAACAAAGATGGCCAATAATATCCTAAATTAAGGATCTTATAGGCTGTCCTCTTATCTGCAAAGTGTCCGCCACAAGGTTCATCATGACATGCCTTGAGAATCTCATGCATCTCATCTTCACGAACACACCTTCTAATGATCAAATCTGGACCTGTCTTGTACAACTCATTAGCAACCCATGAATATTTTGCACTATCACAAATGATTTTTCTTTTATCCCTTGCATTCATAATTAAAGGAAATTTTCCTGAAACTAAATAATTAGCAATATCAGCAAACCATGGAGTTTGAGTAGAGATTGCAAAAATATATTCATCAGGAAATTGATCTTCAACCGGAGTGTCATCTTTGATATTTTGAATTCTAGACAGGAAATCAGCCACAATGTTTTGTTTTCCAGGCCTATCTAGAATAGTAATGTTGAATTCTTGCAATAATAACAACCATCTTATAACTCTGCCATTATTGATTGATTTATTCATTAAGTATCTAATTGCAGAATGATCAGTGTGAACAAAAGTTTCATAGCCTGTTATATAGTGTCTAAATTTGTTTATGGCATGAAAAACAGCTAAAAACTCTTTTTCAGTTACAGTATAGTTTAACTCTGTAGGAGTCAAATTTTTACTGATATAATAGATGGCATAGGGAATTAAATCTTTTTTTCCCAATACTGCTCCTAGAGCTGTATCGGAAGCATCTGTTGAGATATGAAAAGGTAACTTCCAGTTAGGTCCCCTTAATATAGGTGCTTCAGAAATTTTGGTTTTCAGGGTTTCAAAAGCTAACTGGCAATCAGAAGTCCACTTAAATTCACAATCTTTGGTGAGTAATTTGAAGAGAGGAGATGCTATTTGGTGAAGTTTTCTATAAATCTCCGATAGTACCCCGTAAATCCTAGAAAACTTCTTACATCTCTTTGACAACTTGGAATGGATAGGTTAGAAATGACTTCAACTTTCGCCTCATCAACTCTAATCCCATCCCCTGAAATGTGGTGCCCTAAAACAATACCTTCAGTGAACATCATAAAACATTTTTCATGACTAAGAGAAAGTTTTGCTTCTTGACATCTTTTTAAGACCTTTTCCAAGTTTTCTAAAGCCTCTTCAAATGTATCCCCATAAACTGTAAAATCATCCATGTACACCTCTACACAGTCATGTATCAGATCAGAAAAAATTCCTAATACTGCCCTTTGGAATGTTGCAGGTGCATTGCATAACCCAAATGGCAATACTCGGTAGGCATAGGTACCCGAAGGACAAGTAAATGTGGTTTTATCTTGGTCTTCAAGTGCTACTTGGATTTGATTGTAACCACTAAACCCATCTAGGAATGAAAAGTACTTTTTACCTGCTAATGTATCTAATACTTGATCTATGAAAGGTAAGGGAAAATGGTCTTTAAGAGTAGCTTTATTCAGTTCTCGGTAGTCAACACACCCTCCATTTTCCATTTTTCTTAGGCACAATCACCAAAGGAGAAACCCACTGACTATCTGAAATAGGATAGATGAAGTTAACATTTAACAATTTTTGTAATTCTTCCTTGACAATTTCCCTAAGATTTGGATTCATCCGTCTTTGAGGCTGTCTGATTGGTTTGCAATTTGCCTCTATATAGATGTGATGAGTACAAGTCTTGGGACTTATCCCTTTCATGTCAGTGTATTCCCATGCATATGCAGAAGAATGTCTCTGTAATACTTTGACTAGCTCTTCTTGTTGAGATTTTTCTAGGTTTTTGTTTATGTTCAAGGTTTTGCCTGGAAAAATTTCACTTGTAGAGCTGCCAAATTTGTCCATAGAATGAAGAGACATCTGCCTAGATGACAAGAACTCAATATTGGATCCCTCTTGAAATGATTCTTGTTTGTGTTCTGGAGAAGATTCAAAGTTTTCTAGAGTATTCAGAATTTGATTATCTTCACTAATTTTTGAAATTGTGAAGAGTGGTTGCAAATATTCTTCATCCTCTATCCATTGAGTGTCATCTAGTTCTGTAATTGTCCTAGCTGGAGGATATAAAGTGAATTTCTTTGTTGAACTACCATCAGAAATATACATATCACCGGACCTACAACTAATAAAGGCATCAGCTGTAGCCAACCAAGGTCTTCCTAGTATAACAGGATGGCCTCCTAGATTATTCTTGGGTGTCAGGATCATGAAATCCACAGGGTACTCCCAAGAGTCTAGGGACACCGGAATGTCTTCTATTACCCCATCTGGTCTGATCACAGATCTATCTGCTAATTGTAATAGTGTGGGTGTAAAGAGAAGATTAGGAAGTTTCAGTTTGTCCATGATTTGTCGACTCATGATGTTTATTGCTGCTCCTAAGTCAATGAGTGTGTTTTGAATTTCAATTCCATTGATGTGAATTTTGACAACTGGATTTCCTGGGTCAAGATACTTTGGAATAGTAATCTTACCCATCATAATGTCTGCTATTTGTCCTACCAGTTGAATTTTCTTGGTTTCTCTTATTCTTTTTCTTGTTGTCTTCATACTCAACTCCTTTATTGTTTTGGCTAAAATTGGGATTTCCTCGATGGCTTGCAATAATGGAATTTTAATGCAAACATTTCTCAATTCATCCAAGAAATCATAATTAGGCACCATTATTTGTTTTTCTACACCTTTATCAATTTGTAGTCTTTCCGGAAAGGGAGGTATAGAAGTAGATGTGGATGGTTGCTCTAATATTGGAGTTGGATTTATTGGATCTTTTTGTTTCAGTTTTTCAATGTTTTGGTCTTGAAAAGATGTATCTTCCTCAAGACTTTTATTAACCCGTAGGGAGTCTTCCTCAGAATTATCTTGTTCTTGTATGATCACAGAAGGTTTCCTCTTCTCAAGTATCCTTCCAGACCTAAGTTGAACATCACTAAGGTCTAGAGGAGTAATCAAATAAGTTGGAAATTGTTGTCCTTCTATCATATATGTATTCTGAGGGTTCTTATTATTGGGGTTTGGTATGGGCTGAGCTGGTAATTGATTGGATTTTTGAGGGAATGGTAATGGAAGTGGTTGATTTTGATGAGGTTGGTTCGGATGATGTTGTTGAGGATTTTGTTGAAAATTTTGTTGAAGATTTTGAGGAAAATTTTGTTGAGGATTTTGAGGATAAAAATGTGGATATGGTGGATAGGATGGTGGATACTGATAATATGGAGAGTACCTTCCATAGGGACCTTGTGATCCTTGTGCCCAAGCTTGAGATTGATTTTGAAATTGGGGCCAAGGTTGCTGCCAAGAATTCCAAGGTGGAGGTTGATTATACATTTGATCATGAAATCCCTGTGTCCGAGATCCCTGCCAAGGTCTTCTAGATACAAAGTTAAGAGATTCTGTGGAATCTGTAGGAGTTTCTTCTTGAAAAACAGCCTTGAGACCAGGAAGAGAAGGACAACTCTTGGTCTCATGTTTCTCAGCACAAATAGCACAGGTTTCTACAACTTTTACATCTAGAGGACACTCTCTCAAGGCATGTTTCTTTCTACATTTGGGACAAAAGATTGCCAAAGCATCAGATTCAGCCTTTTGCTTGTTTTGTATCTTAAGGGTGTCTATTTGTTCACTAAGACTCCCTAAGATGTCAGATTTGAAATCATCAAGCATGTGTCCTATTTCTGATCTACTTACTGTCCCAGAAGCAGATTTACTTGCCCTTGCAAGAGCAGGATCTCTTGGACCTTTGACAGTTTTAGATTTTCCTCTGGAAAGGTTGATACATAACTCAGATATTTCAGGTAATGTGAGTTGTGATATATCCCCTTTTCCCATCATGTTAAGGATATCCAACCATTCATCCCTAATGGTTTTCAACAAAAGAGCTTTTAAAGTGTCTTGATCTAGGTTTTCCATTTGTGCCATTTTTATGTTGTATTTAAATCTTTCCAACAAATCTTCTAAATTTTCATCTTCTTTTTGTAACATCTTGAACACTTCTTCCTTATGATTAACCGGCATACAATAATCCAAGTATCTCTCTAGAAATGCTTGTCTCATGTCTTCCCATGTTCTAATAGAACTACTGTTTAAACTCATAAACCACTTCAATGCTGCTCCTTTTAGAGTTGAAGGAAATAATTTCAATTTTTGAGCATCTTGTAAGTAGTCATAAGTTCTACACAGTACTTCAAATTCGAATAAGAAAGTTTCAGGATCTTCAGTTTTAAGTCCATAGAAGTTCGGAAGGACAGAAGGTGAAATGTTTTTCATGGTTGTATTGGTTTCTTCATCAAATATAGGGAACCCAAAAGAGCTTCCTATTCTACCTCTTCCTCCATCTGCACCTCTTCCTCCTTCTCCTCTACCTCTACCTCCTCCAAATAATGTGTGTTCTCCATTAACAACTCCTCCTCCTCCTTCTTCTGCCATGGTTGACTCTCCTGTGGAAATAGAAAGGTTTGTATCCTCAACAAGAGTTTTTGGATCCTCTTCTATGGCAGGTTCAGTGGATGAAGTGGAAGGTTTCTCTGATGGAATAGGTGACCTTAGATCTTCTAGAAGTCCAGGATCAGTAAAGGATGGAAGATGGGTTTGAGTTGAAGGTGTACTAGTTCTGGATCTAGATGAAACAAGTGGTATTCTAGAAATCAAACTTCTGCCTCTGCTGCTTATAAATCTTCCCCTTGAATCTCTCTCCCTACGCATAAAATTGTTTTTGGATGCTAAGAAACAAAGGTTACCTAGTTTTCACTTCCCCGGCAACGGCGCCAAAATGTTGGGTCTCAGTCTAGTCTCCTAAACTGAGCTCATTTAATTATCAACCAGGATTTGTAAACTGCTGAAGTGAAGTGTACCATATGTACCTAGGTGCTTGTTTCCTAATGCGTTGTGTGTAGTGTTTTGTGATGTTTTTGGTCTTTTATGTTGATTTATGATGTTTTTAGTCTTTTGATGTTTTATGCTCACAATGAAAATGCCTAGAAAACTAATGGAAAGAAGTTGGTGGTCAAAAACAGAGTTAAGCCTAATGTATGGAATGGTAAATGAAATTGGAAACAATGAAGCAGAATCTAAACTATGGCTAAATAAAAGCAAAAGCTTGATAATGACTTTTTAAACAAATGACACAAACTAATCTTGAGAAATGATCACTAAATATGCAAATCCTCTAACTAAACAGTTAATCACTAATGATGCAATACTCTGTCCTAAGCTCTTTTATTCTATGATTAATTCCTAGTTCTATTCTGCAATTTAATTGAATGTCACAGAACCTATATTCAAAGAGTTATTGGTTTCTTGTTCAAAGTAGTTCTTTTGAGGAAGAGCTCTGTTTTATGAAATGATGAGGAAATTACAGAGAGATTTCAGACCTTATAGTGATGTTGTCTTCTGTTCCTATGGCTATAGATCAGTTGTAGTTTTTAGAACAGGAAGATGTTTTTAGAACAGGAAGATGTTTGTGAATAATGAAGACTGTCTTGTTAATCCTAACAACTAGAGTAATCTATTGTGCAATGGATGACAATTTGAATATGAGATGCAAGTGCAATGAGTTAATCTAAGAATGAACCTAAGATGCTACTAAACTAGAACAATACTTGAACTATAAGTCATCATCAAACTTGAAACAAAGTGACTGAACATGATTTAAATGCAATGAAACTCCGGAGTTGTTCTAACTATACTAACATGCATTAATCTATGAAGTTACACAATTTGTTTGTTCATCATTATTGATATTTTGGAAGAGTTCCTTCTTTTGGAAGAGGTAGAACAATTCTGACTGTGTACTTGTATGCAATTGAAAGCAAATGAACTGAAAGCAAATGAAAAACTAAGTTATCGCATCCATACCCTACTCGTCATTATGATGTCTTGGGCAAGCGTTTAAGAGCAAGATCAGAGATGATACTTAGTACAACACACAACTAAATCATTCATTATCACGGTCATGTCTTGAACTTCTTAAGGATGTCTTGGAAGAGTTTCTTCTTGTGGAAGAGTGATGAGAACAAGTGTAACTGTGATAGTGAATGGCAAAAACTATAACTAAATCCTACAGTACCATAGCTATTCTTCATTCATCATTATAATTTGTTGGAAGAGTGCCTTCTTGTGGAAGAACTGGAATGAATATAACTACAGTAGCTAGTTAAAACAACTATAAATTCAACTCCTAATTCTACAATACCATAGTCATTCAACATTCATCATTTTAATATGTTGGAAGAGTGTCTTCTTGTGGAAGAGCTAGAATGAATACGACTACAGTAGCTAAAACAAAACAACTACTAATTCAGATGCAAAACGTAAAGGCAGCTAGGAAAACTTATCTAATTTACGCAAAGGAAATCCGTGCAAGAGGCAGGGGCCCTCTACCACTTGACGGCATTCGACTTCAAATTAAATCACGCCTTCAAAATAACTTTGTCTTCTCCATTAACGATGCAATAGTTTGAACATAACACTCTGTGTCTTCAAGGACGTAACACAGAGTTTTTAAACAAAATCTAGCAGCAAATCTAACATAAACTCTCTCTAACTAAGCTCTCGGTCTACTCAAGAGTTTATAAAGCAAATGCAAGTAACAATAATTACAACAATTTAGGAATAATGTCTTTCCTTATCCGAATCATCTTAGGAGTCTTTGAGGTGGCTACGTGAAGAAGAAAAGACACCTGGACTGAGACAGTCCTAGTAGGAGTCTTCCTTCATGAATGTGTTCCCACGTGCATAACCGTACCCAGAATCCATTTCTTCCTCCATGATGAGCAACAAACCATGTAGACACGACGTGGATCATGCCCATATGCGTTTTTCCTCAAGAGGCCACCTGGAACATACTCAAACATGAAGGTAGCTGCAGAATCGCCGGTTAGCTACGGAATGTCTGCATTCTGCAGCTAGTTCCGGTCAAAATGCTTAACAATGGAAAAAATCACAAAATTCAACCAGTCAGTCATGTAAACCATTCTAGAAGTAATTTTAACTATATTTATTGATCAATTGGGTTTAAGATAGAAATGGACAAGGGAAAATAAGGTAAATGAGGTGAAGGAAAGCACAAATTTGAGGCGTGCTCACTCGCGTTGACGGTCAAAACGCAGCCCATTTGCCGCCTACCTACAACAAGACTTCAAATAAATTTGGGTGACCACGGACCCACCAAGGTTAGACGTTCTACGCCCTGGGCATGCAATGAGCGAATCCTCACATGTAGATGATCGTACCGAACTGCGGCTAAGCACATCCTCTGGGAGATGCGGCCGCCCCTTCGCACCCATGCTGACGCTATGCACCAGCTGGATGCCAAGGCCGAGTCCTAGCTCGCCACGCTGTTCGGGGCTGCCCCGACGCCCATAGATGAAGCCGCCGCTAACCGAATCTCTCAAGACGCTGACTTGCTTATGCAGGAATGGAAGCAAGCAGTGGCGACCTTCACAGAGCTTCGAGATTCAGCACTCCGTCGGGTCCCGGAGTTGGGGCCCTTGTTTGAACCAGCAGGTGGCGGAGTACAGCAGGAAAGGGTGGCGGAAGAAGGAACAACAGAGCAGGGCGCGGAAGCCAGCGGGGGAATGGAAGTAGAAACTGTCATTTGCGATTGACTCACGGACGAGTCAAAGGATTGTGGTTGGGGCCTGTTGGGGCCCTTGTTTTTGTTTAAGTTTTGAACTTTTGGCCAAGACATTTTGAACTTTGACTCTTTTTGAGTTGCGGAATAAATGCACATAGCAACCGCGACCGCGCCGCAGCGACCAAGAGTTGCGGAGCTACCAAGGTGGCGCGGAAGCACTTGATAGCTGGAGATCGAACAGAGATAAGTGCAGATGAAAGAAACACAGCATAAAACAGAAGGTAGAACACGCAGACATCAGAAGAGACGCTAGGAAAAGCCAGAGTGAAGACACAGAGAAGCTGCCAGTCGCGACGAGCGGGTGAATAAAAGGCGATCACCCGGCTGAAGAAGAAGGTTGGTTGTTGTTGTTGAAGGTTGAATGGATGCGAGAGAAGTCGCGAGGATCAAGACCTGAGGAAGGATGCGCAGAGCAGCTGCGGAAGAATCATGCTTGTTCTTCCTATGGGTTCTTACTTTCTATGTTCTTCCTTTCTGTTCTCAAACCCATCTGTATCTGACTTGTGAGTTATCAGAGAAGAAAGCTATGTAATCATGTATTCGGCCAGAAGAATAATATAAGGGAGGATTGCTGTCTCAATATGTTGTTCATGCGTTGTAATGTGTCTACACTGATTTCAAAATTTTAAGTTGCGACTGTCTGAATATTTAGTTAGTGATCTTGCATGTGTAGTTTGGTATATGTAATGGATGCACTTTCCTTCTTTGGTTGCGGGTTTATTCCTTACCAGTGATCTCATCCCCTTATGCATGTGGTCGCGGCACGCCTCGGGTGAGACGCACTGCTCTCCAAGAGCAGGGTGAAAATGTCGGCGTGTTCCTAGACTACACCGGACCCCTTGTTGGCCACAACTCTTGAACCTGGGTCTTGCCCGCGAGACCTGACTTTTCGCCAACAAAGCTCAATATTTAACTCAAAAATCAAAGTTTCCGTAATTTCTCGAAACTAGTACAACAGTGTAGAGCTCGTCACCAGGATTCCAACACAACTCGTTTCATCAAAATTTTAGTTCGTATGAGTAAGTTATGGCATGTTGTTCGTTTTCTCAAAAAACTAAAAATATTGCAGAATTGGATACGTTGCTGACATGGCAACCCAGCCAGCAAAAAGGAATCTTTTGGAATATTCCTCAAGTTTCTTCCAATGAGGCTGTGACAAGTGGCACTTTCGAATTCGCCAGTTTGATGTATGTGCAAGTAAATTTCCTAATGGTTCTAAGGTGGAATTATATATATATATATATATATATATATAATTATATTAATTATATTAAATGTTAGATTAAATCATAGTCAATACCAAATTTTGTATCATAATCCACATATATATCAATGCCGAAAGTCTGTGTAATATCATATGGTCTGTATTAACCAAATTTCAAAGTGCGATAGGTTAATTAAAATCAAATTTTCATGTATATATGCCAAAACCTTAGTCATTGAGAAATTAATAAGGTTTGATGGATTATATCATAAACAATGCAAACTCTGTTTTAAATGTAATTTGCGCAAAAGCTTTGTCGTAATGGGGCGGTGTCGGGTTTGAACCCCAGACCTCTGCCCCACAAGCCAGCGCTTAAACCAACAGACCATCCGTTTGAGACTTGAAAAGGATGTCGACACTCCAAAATTTGAATTTGAAGGAAGCGCCAATGGATGGGAGGAGGGGGCCAGCCCCCTTCCCATGCAACCTTGCCATGTAACCAGTGCCCATCACTTAATTACTAAGCGCACTTAGCGCAGGATTTAATTAATCCAACTACAGATAATGATTAATTAACTACGGATTAGGCTGGCGGAATAGCTGGCGGAGGTGCCTTTTTAGGTGGATTTCTAAATTTAGCCATGCTAACTGGCGGAACTTCTAGTTTTAGTGGAGGAAAACTAGGGAAATTTGTTTTTGCCATAATGGAGGCAATATTCGACCATTTTTTGGAAAATGAATAGTCAATTTTAAATTATTTTGGCATTCCAGAGACAATGGTATAGGTTTCAGAGGCTGAAAACGACCTTCGCGGAAACGGAACTAGGGAAGTTTGGCACTCTTGTGAGAATTGCGGGTTGAAATTTTTTTTTTCGCAATAGTTCGGCCGAACATTTTATAGAGTCTGGCTTAACTATTTAATAGTTCGTGCACTTGTTTTTACGGGGTCAATGGAACTCGTGGATTCCTTTTGTATCCTAGGCCATAGACTTGGCGCATGAAACACTTTACAATTTATTTGAAAACCGGCAACTAAAGTTCGGCCGAACTTGTATAAAAGTTCGGCCGAACTTTTACATTTAAAATAGTTCGGCCGAACTATTTTCTATAAATAAATCGCCCGCGAATGTAATCATTTTATTCTTCCCGCGTTTTGTCTGTTACTATCACACCTCGTCGCCGTGCTGGAGTGTTGTCGCACCTCGTCGCCGTGCTGTCGCCGTGCTGGAGTGTTGTCGCACCTCGTCGCCGTGCTGGAGTTCGCCGTTCTGGAGTTCTGGTTCACCTCGTCATCGCAGCTCCTCGTGTTTGCCACGGTCGGCTCTTCGGTCATCGGGTAAGTCTGTTTAAACACATTTTTGACGTGGAAAATCGTTAAAATCTGTACACTGGTTATATCTCAGTCACATATATCAGCGGAAACATAGCCGAGACCTCCTTCTCTTTCCCATTGTAGGCTCTTTGGGCTATCTCTTTATTTTATGTAAATGTTTTAGTGCTCTTCACCTGCTCTGTATTTGTTTGCTCTCGATGCATGTCTGCATATATTTCTTGCTCTGTCATATTGGCTACTGCGCACTGGTTTTGTCTGCATCCCTTGCGCTATACCACTTTACACTCATCGTGTAGTGCTCCTGGTATCTTTATTGCGCTGTTACATCATAGAGGTCGGTAGTGTTACATTTCTTATTGTTTTTACCGTTCTATGTTTATTTTTTTTCATCCTACTTCGCCTGGGTGCCAGTATTATTTGCTGGGAACTGTATGCTGTGGTGAGCCTATGGTTTCACGAATTGGCTGATGAGGATCCTTTTTCTGATGCTCTTTTTTTCTCTGCCTGATCGGGAATTCCTCTCTCCTGTCGAGACTGGCTATCTTCCCCCTCAGCCACACATGGTTTCTGTATGGACTGTTTTGCCAATGATTTAATATCTAAACAGCGTTTTTTCTTCTGTTGAAAAAAAAAATCGTGTACACTGGCAACACCATTTGTAGTTCTAGTAACTTTAGTTCTGAAAGTAACCGCCAACTATCTTTCTTTTTTATTTCTGAACAATGGGCTGTATTTAATATTCCATCCTCTATTTCCTCTACAGAACTCAAATTTTGACAGAATATAAATTTCCTCTACAGAACTCAAATTTTGACAGAATATTATCAGGGAAAAAGGACATATCAGATTGCCATAAAATTTCAATATTCAGGACTGTTTCTTTTTTATTTCTGAACAATGGGTTGTTTTTCTTTTTTTTTTTGGTTTCTGAATTATACTTGGATGAATGCTTAGTGTTTTTATTATGACTTCAATGTGACTTCAATACGGCCCTACTGTTTTTGTGGTTTCATACAGTTAGTGTTGAAAGGGCTGTTTTTCTTTTTTTTTAATTTCTGAATTATACTTGGATGAATGCTTAGTGTTTTTATTATGATTTCAATATGACTTCAATACAGGCATACTGTTTTTGTGGTTTCATACAGTTAGTGTTGATTCAATGGAAGAAAATTTGTTGTATATGTTTTAAGAGGCATACTGTTTTTGTGGTTTCATACAGTTAGTGTTGATTCAATGGAAGAAAATTGTTTTTGTGGTTTCATACAGTTAGTGTTGATTCAATGGAAGAAAATTTGTTGTATATGTTTTAAGAGGATATGTAACCATAAATCAATGTTTTTTTTAATTTTTTTTTAAGAATTTTAAGAATTATAGATTTAACTTTTTAATTTGTAAAATTTGAGTGTCTTCAAGGTTTTTTCAGATGCTTAATTTATTTATGTATTCAAAAGTCTATTTTAAATATGAAGAAATTACAATTTTGTATCAAAATTGTATAATACTTTTGAATCCTATTGACCAACCTTATGGTCATTCATTGGACAATATATATATATATATATATATATATATATATATATATGAGATATTATTTATAGGTAATTGGAATGAAATTACATCTTTCATGTGCAAAAGAGAACTTCCTGTAGTCCTACATTTTCCATAAAGTTGAAGGTCACCAAACAATTGCGGTCAATAATTTTTTGGTCCATTCCACATACTCAAGTGCGAAAATCTCTAGCATTTCAAGTTTTTGGTCATCATAGCTATTAAGGAATAGAAAAAGGACACTGAAGTAATTGATATATTGCTTCCATTATATCATTCTTTTTCAAGCTGATTCCTGCATCCTTTGTTGAAGTATATTTGTCTAAATCCTTATCTACAAGGGCACATATCAGGTGTACGTCGTGGTGCATGTTGTGTATCTCTTGTTGTGAATCTCCAAGTTACTTTCAAAAATTTGGTCACCTGAAGCTATGCTTAATGAGCTTGGAATTACCCCTTTAGAAAGAATCCAATTACAATTGGAGACTTAATTTCTACCATCTTAAAAATAAAGAAATTCACGAGATTCCGCGAACTAGCTCCCGAGAGTTTCAACCCGCGAATTCTCACAAAAGTGTAACTCCAAAGTTCCATAGTTATTTATAATTTTTTATTTTGAGAAAGAACCTTCAACCAAAAAATACCCCAAAGGTTACAGTCCCACGTGTGCCCTTTCGAGACACATTAGGTCATCCCACCAATTCATGCTCCATGCTTCATGAGTTGAAAGGTATCCTTCATACCCCTTAAGTACCCATTTCTCCCCACTCCATCGCGTGCAGTGTTGCCACCTCATCTGCAGTAATAAGGGATTTAAGAACCAGCGACCTCTTGTATATTTATGTGAAACACAAACGTATACGCAACATTGTCTCGATCTCCGGCGATATCAAGATGTGTTGGTCACCACATACATCATGCCTCAATGGTAGCACCACCACTTACACCAACCTCATATGTTGATGATTACTCTTCCACCATTTGTTATGTGACGAACTCAGCTCGGATTGGTATATGCCCTTGCCACTTGGGTGTGCTCTATGTTAAAGACACTATCCATCTCATGTCGTGTCGCTGCTCGCCGAAATACCATCATCGCGCATGCGTCAAGTGACGTATCCCCTCATCAAGATCCCAATCCGCTTCTAATTTGCCGGATGCTCCTCGCACACTAAGTACCTTCAGCCATGCCATCATGGAATACGCGCAACTCCTAGCATGTGGTTCCCACCACACCAACACAACTATTGGAGATTCAAACGAGCCTCACCACTGAGAAATGATAAGAAAATTATTTCACCCCCTAGTACTAACAATACATAAGAAAGAATAACATAATTAATAGAAAGAGATAAAAATATGAATTAGAGAAAGGGATGGATCACATATTAAAGGAAATGTAAGCCAACCTAGGAGAGAAAACAACTCTTCGACTCCCCACTTCAAATAATTTTTAAGAGTAAACAATGAAAACAACAAATTGATCTATGTACCCAGGATGTGCAACATTCAACCATACCTATATGAAAGAGTGTACAATGAAATAAATGTCGGTTTTACTTCAACACTTGGAAAATATCTTGTTTCTATCCCATTTCGATGGAAGTTGTGCAAGCATAACGAAAATAAAGATATATAAGGTCACGAAGTTCTTAAAATTTGATGAAGTAGATGACCCTACTTTTGAGGATTATCCTACAGTTATAAAAAGATGAATCAAAGGGACAAAATGTGAATTCATAAGTTACATTTTCATATATTCCTACTAATAAATAAAAATATTGTTACACAACTATATGCTAGATTTAGGAGAAACAACCGATGTGGCATTCCTTTGAAAGTGATGAAATAATTAGGCCTTACAACAACTAGGGCCACTAGAAATGTATGTGCTATGGATCCTATGAAAATCTACGTGGATGGGTAGAGTAATAAACCTACACATGTTTTGCACAATTTTTTTTGAGGAGTAACTCAAAGCATGCATATATACAAAATGAAGTGGCTAACTTTCTTCATATTCCATGAGGGACTATTGTTCTTCCTAGATACCTATCTATTTCTTATGTACCTCTAAATTATTTCTAGTGAAATTAAATGACTTGAAATTAAATTTCACTAAAGCCTATTGAAATTTCAACTTCAAAATAAGGATGCACTCCCATTTGATTCTCACGGATAGGTTGTAATCATGAGGCTCTCGCTCCAGAGTGGACCTTCGACAAAATCTTGTGACGTCTTGTCATAAACAAAACCATCAAATTGAAAAACACATCATTTTCTCTCCTTCAAAGATTCCACACATCATGTGAATATGTCCATGTGCTCTTACATGTTGGCGTACAAAAACCATCAACCAAAGCCACAAGTTGACAAAAACATGCCTCTTCAAACCACCGGCTACGAAGACAAATAATAGAGCTCATGTGCTTTCAACATCTTGGCTCCAAAGCCACATGCATGCTGGATGCTTTGAATTTGCAAAGAAATTAATGAAACATCAAAAATACATGCTGAGGCGCTCAATTGGATAGAGAAATCCCAACCATTTGACGACGAAACCATTTCCAATGGCGCTTCTTTTCTTTCAACTATGTTGAGTTGATTTTTAGTTATGTTCATAATTTTGGAGAAAATAACTATTTATTTTCATGTGTAATTAGATTATTGATTTCATGTGGTAGGGTTGTGGATTCGAGCATTTGAAACAGCACCAATATATTTCAAATTTAAAAATGATGGTTTGAGTCCTAGGTAGCTTAGAATCCTACTTGTTTTCATAATAAGGATGCACTCCCATTTGATTCTCACGGATGAGGTTGTATGTCATGAGGCTCTCGCCAAAGAGTGGACCTTTGCAAAATCTTTTTGACGTCTTGTCACAAACAAAACCATCAAATTTGTGCTAGCATCATTTTTCTCCTTCAAAGATTCACATCAGCGTGAATATGTCCATCTACTCTTGCATCTGGTGTACAAAACCATTAACCAAACACAAGTTGACACGACATGCCTTTTCAAACCACCGGCTCTTAAGTCTCAAATAATAGAGCTCATGTACAAATTTCCATATTTGTTGCATTTAAGTGTGCCTAACCTAGCTCTACTCCACAACACTCTCGCTTTCATGCAACATGCACCATACTTTGAATTTCCAGAAAGACACGAATTCTCCACCCCCATTAAAATGACTACAAGTTGATTCTTTTGGTTTTTTCACTCTATAAACGCATCAACGTACGATTATGCGCAAGATGGAGACCTCTAGCACTTTCCCTTGTTAATATATTTAACAAGGGAAAGCGCCAGATATTCTCCGCCAGTGCATAATGCGTTATGCTGGATTCGTGATAGTGTCTCCATGTTGGCTTTTCCGGCGCATAAACATAATTATTTTAGAAGGAGGGAAGGGAGGGATGATCACATTGAGCTTGCTTGATGACCCGTCTATGAAGATTAACTACCTTGAGATTTGCGTAGGGAAAGACACATTCCCATCGTCCGAGCATGAAAACGTTCTTTGATATTGTTAATGCCTCTAGTGTTTACTTCTACAAGTTCTATAGGCGTAGTCTCCGCAAGGGCCAAAGGTAGCTCTGGATCTCATCTTTTATGAAAAGGTGACATATGTAGTAAATGCGCAAAGTCAATCTCTCTCGGAATGGATCTAAATAGAAGTTCTTCATTTTAATATCCAGTAAAACACAACAACTTTGAGTAGCAACTATGTACATGTTCCATTCATCATGAACACAAACCTCACAAGCCTCCTTGGCTTTGGAGCATTTTCCATGTTTTCCATAGCCAAAGACCCAAAATAATTAGGCCCTTCTTAAAGAACATTTCGGCTCCAACTTTATGCCTTGCTGTACATGCTTGCCTTTAAAACCCTTTACTTTCATAGCACATTTTCATCAAAAATTTGGACCTTTGTTCCTCTAATGTCTCTAATGTCTCTCAAAAGCAACGTACCACATTCATTTTCGCAGGAAATTGAAGGTAGAAAACCAATAGCTAATTCTTCTAACTAACCTTGACTAAAAATGAGCTAAATTGTACTTTGATACGAACTTTATTTAAATTGTCCACCCCACATTAGGCGCTACACCACAGGACCCTTTAATGGGCTATGCATCGGTTTGTAGTCATCATCTCAAAATGACCTAGTAGATGAAAAAGTATCATGTTTGTAATCATCGTTTCACACCATCTACATATGACCCTTCTACACATTATGTGAGTGAGTTATGGTAGGTCATCTCTTCTATCTAGACCATGATTGATTGTGACATTAGGTGAATAAAGGAGTGATAAGGAAGGGATCAGTATAAGTTTGTTCTCCCTCCGTGACACTCCATGTCCAGAGTGATCGCCTATTTTTCTTCCAACATTTTATTTTGGAAATTCATTTTGGTAGTTAATTTGCTAATAGTCACAACACACTTGGAAGTCAAAGAAATTGTTATATACACTACTAAACTCAATTAACATTTGTTTGTTATTGGATCTTTTACAATAACAAACAACGTAGAGTTCATTAATGTAGTAGTGTATATGATAATTATATGTATAGTGGTGTGGCTATCGATAAAATTAGTCGCTAATGAATTTCGAGAATAGAAAGTTGGAAGTGGAAAATTGAGAAACTCACTAGCCACTGCAAAAAGCTGATGGAGGAGGACAAGCTAGAAACAAAGCTTCTCACGCAACATAAATTGTATTTTATTCACTCGTTGTCACAGTTCATTCATGGGATAGAGTACAGGGGATGACATTTCAAAAATTCATGCATATAATATGTAGAAGGGGTCATGTATGAGATGGTGTGGTGATGATGATGGACATGGTAAATTTTCATGTGCCAAGTCATTTTTAGATGATGATGACAAACCAATATTAGCCATTTTAAGGTTATAATCATTAACAAGAAATATGGGTAAGGAAATTCAAAGTGCCAAATTCTAAGGAACAAGCCATGTGACTCCTCAAAAACTTTATTTGATATATTCTTAAAAAACCAAGTACAAATTTTAGTAATCCTAGAATCATGCTTTACATAAGGTAAAAATTGGGGAACTCATGACTTGTACTATAGATACATTTACACTTGCACATATGTAGTATCGACAAACCACATACCCTTGAGCCTGCAGGGGATATAATCATTCTTGCCTTCCATATAGATAATGAAAATGATTGTTCTAAGTCTCATGTTGCTTCTCATGTTATTTTATAAACCTTGGTAGGAAAGAAAAATAGGAGGCGAAATGTAAGAAATATAGAAATATCACTGGAGTTTACATGTGTACAAACTAGATTTTGCGCCGAAGGTATTGATTTTTGAAATCTATTTTGTGAGGTGATCGACCACAGATATATATCATGGAGGATGAAAGAGCGAAAGATCGGCCGAATCGCCGCATGGAGGCTCATGGAGTCGAGGACGTTCACTTCGATATTTAAATATAATCTTAAATCTCCATACATGTGATGTGCGTATGGAGATTGATTTTTTATTAACTTTGTGAGTGGAAATTAGTCTAGTCAGCAGTTTCATATTTTTAATTTAGGAGGCAAGACGGAGAAGGCTTATACTCCATCAATGGAGCGTGGCTTCAAGGTTCAGCGGTCCAGGGTAGCGGTCGTGAAGGGTGATGTTTCTTTCGAAGCGTCAGCCAATCAACACTCGCCGTTCTCCACAATGGTCACCGTGGGTCTGCTCTCGCAAAGATCGATTCTCCGCCGGGTCTTGGGCATGGTCATGTTGGAGATGATGTTAACCAACAACATCAAGGTTTGCCATCAATTTCAATATTTTTTCGTTAAATTTTTACAAATACACGTGTTTTTCCTAATATATGAAATTTTATATATATTGATCGCAGTAGGGCTTCGAAAATGTTCGAGCCGTTGGTCAAAAAAGATGCAGGCGCTCGACGCTTGCTATCGAAGAATAAGGCTGTCGCAACCTAGCACTAACTTATCCTCGCCGAGATTACTGATATACCATGGGAAAACGAGCATGGCCGGAATGCACCTTACAAAAGTGTGTCAAAGCCTTTATGCAAAATTGCGTAGAGACTTCAGGATTTGACTCTACCTCGCCGAGAGTAGATAGAGCCTAGAGATAGTTACACATTCATTGAGTGAAATGGTAAAAGTGTACAAATATTTGGGGCCAACCACTGATTCGTTTGTAGAAGTGATGAGAAAGAGAGGAGAAAACAATGATAGGTCCCGATAAATAGCAGGACATAAAAAAAAGAGTTTCAAGAAATGATGCTAAGTCAATGTTTAATTATAAGGAAGGGCTAAAAAGAAAAGATGTTGAAGGTGCAGAGCCAAGCAATCTTATTGCATAAAATATTTGTATAGTCGACATCTTGCGGCCTTTGGAAGGCTTTCATGGAACGATGAGGTTCCTCTTTATTTTGCACAAATGTTTTGTTTAATTTTTTGGGTATGAAAAACCCGACTACAATGATCTTCCTTCGGCACTTGGCCCGGGAGAGGTCGATTATATCAACGTAAGGGCGCTAAGCGAGATGTGGAGTTGCCCTCGCCCGAGCCGCCATTGGTGAGTCGACCGTCTCGAGTCGAAACGCCGCGATCGTAGATGGATGCGACTTCTCAAATAAGTCGTGAAGCAAGAGATGTTATGATCGAAAATGTTCATAGCGGGATTGAGTGGAGTCAATATTGGCTTAACAGATCATATAAGAGCACGTGAACATGCACGTGCCAATTTTGTTTATCATACGTATGAGGGGAGATTTACAACATGAATGTTGAAGATATTCGAACATACGCAATAAATTGTCGCAATGGTCCGCAAGACCTAATTTTTCATGAGGAAGAGGGCACCGAACGCGTATGTGTTAGTGACCTTAGGGTTTGAAATTATATTTACATATACGTGTACAATTTGTAATAAATACATGTGTATGTACACATGTATACATTTATTTGTATGTGTACATTAATCTAACAAAAATGTATGATTATATGTTAAAACACCATTTGCGCTCTCGTGCATGATGCGTGATGAAAATGTTAATATTACGTCGAACCTCCTGCCCAAACGATGTACTGGTTCCGGGCTATCATGATATGTCAAGTACATGTATGTTAGTGTTTTTTAAGTGACTTAAAAATAAATAATTGTTGCCACCATGTACATGTATGTATATATATAATTCGATAAATGTTTTAACAAAAAGGACCGATTCCGTCCGATGTTTTTGGGATGCCTGTGAGATTTTCTTCTTTCTTTAGGAGATATAATTTCACTTCATTGGGAGATGTACAAGTATGGACAATTTTTCACAAGTTCAAAATTTATGTTACCTCAAAAAAGTTCCATTAAAAATTGAGATATATAGAGAGAGATCTATATTTTGAGTTATTTAATTTTTTTTGAATTTAGGTTCGTATAGAAGATTTTTTTAATCCGAGGACTTTGAAGGATTTGGGAGATAGGAACATCCACAAAGATTTGAAGAAGTTGTATTTAGTTCTTTTTTTTAATATTATTGTTCAAATAAGTTTATATATGTAGACGTGCATTTTCATTTGAAAGTTTTTAATTTATATAAATTATTTATGTATATATATATTTATATTTAACCGTACATGTATATCAGACAGTTACCACCGGAGATTTTTCTATGGCAAAATTCCCGTCCATCAAATGGAGAGGCAACCTTACGAGGTATTGCATGATTTTTTTGTTATATTTTGTTTTTTACATGAAGTTCTAGATATATATATATTCTCATTCATTTTTAAACTTCAAATTTTAATGTTCAAGTACATGTGCATTGTGGTATGTAGGTTTTCCTTTTTACAAGATAGCGAGCTAATCGAGACCCAAGCTAGATCCTCCATTTGATGGACAAGATATACGTAGATTTGATTTTATTTCAAAAATTTAGATGGTTTTAAAATTTGTTAAACTTGATAACAGTTTGATACTTGAGTGAGATTTACAATTTTTGGACATATTTTATTACAATGTTTTTTGACATATTTTTGGACATATGTTAAATGTTTTTTGTTGGATAGTTGAATTATAATTGGCATGGCATGTGATATTTAATGTTAAATGTTTTTGTTAGATAGTTGAATTATAATTGGCATGGCATGTGATATTTAATGTTAAATGTTTTTGTTAGATAGTTGAATTATAATTGGCATGGCATTTGAAGTTTTTAAAACTACATGAATGATGGAATGTGAACCTACATTTGCACATGTGGTAAATTGAAATGTTACTTGTAACAAGACAATCCCCATTGATTTCATTACAAAGGTATGTTGATTTCTGATTTGATATAATTGCATACATATGATGGTACATTACTTGTAAAGTCATTGGATTAATAACTTGCTCATTGATTCTTGTTCTTTGGATGGTTTTAGTACTTTTGTCATGTGAATGTGAAGTAATTTTGTCATTGAATTACATTTGACATGTGATATTTAATGTTAAATATTTTGTTGATAGTTGAATTATAATTGGCATGGTACGTGATATTTAATGTTAAATGTTTTTTTGGATAGTTGAATTATAATTCTAATGGTATCTCAAGTTTTTAAAACTACATGAATGATAGAATGTGAACTCATATTTGCACATGTGGTAAATTGAAATGTTACTTGTAACAAAACAATCCGCATTGATTTCATTATGTAGTATATGTTGATTGATTTGATATAATTGCATGTATGATGGTACATTACTTGTAAAGTCATTGATTAATAGTGTTCATTGATTTTAGTGTAAGCGCAAAAAAAATTATCGACAATGTAATGATTTTTGTGTTATAATAATTAAACCTAATAATATTGGAGAGCAAGAGAGAGACTTGAGGTATGGTGTTTACTACAAGAGTTTGTTTAAATATTTAAATGGTTTATTCATATCATAAAATAGTTTAAGATTGATCACAAGAATTAAGAGAATGTCTCGGTCCATCATTGGTGTGGTCCATCATAGAATGATCATCCATGTCAATGACTCTTAAATCTATCTTTCCAAACCATGACCCTACTCTCACATGTGTGCTTTTCATGACACCAAGCCGTGCTACTTTTATCCTCGAGTTGACCGCCTTAAAAGCACTCAACTCTTTCTCGATGCTAGCCTCTCCTTTCAAGGAGATGAAGTCGCCTTTGACTTAGGAAGCTATGGGTAGCCCCCGTGTTCATCAAAGTGTTATCACTCAGGTTTTCCCGTGTTGTGTAAGAGGAAAAGTATACCCGAGGTAACCACAAAACTGGTCCCTTTTTTAGATGCAAGACCAGCTAACTGCATCCGCAGAGAGTGTCTTCTTTATAATTTATCTTTGTTCTTTGAAAGGTTTTAGGCTAGTTATAGATTCAAGACTTGTTTTGGGAAAATGGTGGAATCCACAAACTAAGGGCAAGGTTGAGGGGCTTTCACCATTGGGCTATGGAGTCTAAGGATGGGCTTTACCGGATTTCTATTCTAAGCACAAGATGGTATTACAGGGCAAGATAGCTAGACAGAGAACAATCCTTAAAATTTAAAGTGGATGGGATGATCTTGAAGGGATGAAAGGCAATTAAGAATCTTTCACCATGTTCAAAAGAAAGAAGTGAAATGACTACAAACAAAGAGCAATGAAGAATTCCGTGTTATAGTAATCAAACAATGTTTAAATTAGCAAAGCAGAAGCATTTAAGAATTCATGCTTATAGCTAATTTAGAAGAAAACATTAAGAACAATCACATTTGAAAACAGAGTACAATTAAGCAAATTCTATTTTAAACCTTTATGTAAATTATTCGGACATGGATATGATGGTATTATAACTAATATAAAATTTCAAACAAAGGGTAGAAACACTTATTGAACTGTAGTCCAACACATGAATCCTGCAACAAGTCCAGTGCTTCAAATCGTCATCCAGTAAGCCACAAGTAAATTTCTCCAAAAGCTTTTATTCCGAAAATCTCAATGTTACAGCAGAGTAATAGAATCCACCATCAACTCTCTCTTTGAGGGTTTATTTATACAAAAAATAATCCTAACAATCTTACTCTATCCTAGCCAATAATCCAGGCTGACTTAAATCATATTTACAAACAAACAAGAGACACATGGTCTCGTAAATAGAATAATGAGTAACGGCTGATGTGCTGTTCCTTTCTTCATGGACGTGCTAAGGATAAGTGCTTAAAATAGGGCTCTGTGCTGTTCTTTGCGTATTCCTTTGACTTGTTGAATACTCTTTCTTCTCACGGATACTCTTTAATCTTTCATCTGATACTCTTTCATCTGCTTTCCGTTTTTACCATTTACTCAATAGTAAAGATAAACTTTCATCCTGAAAACATTTTTTTACAAAACTTCCAGCATTTCCTTCCACCACTGATCATCTGGTATCATTGTTCTTCTGAGTTTCCTTAAAGTTTCATCTGCTTCAGTAAGTTTATAAAAAGTGGGCTCGTTCGGAAATAGATACTTTAGTTCATGCTCCAGATGAAATAGATTCCTCACTTTTTCATAGATACTTTTCCCGGTTGGTAATACAGGTTCTGATGAGCTAGTAGAACCTATAGCTGTATTTTTAGCATGAGCTTTTATTCTTTTCTCATATGTTTCCAAGTCTACTATTTGATCCTCTGTGAGCATAGGACTTGGCAATTCACTGTCCAGCAAAGATTGAAACTTCTCTCTGAAAACGTTGATGTCGACCAAAATGTCAGTACACTTTCTTTCTAGATTTTGCATGAAAGTTCTCTTGGTGAAAACTCTCTTTGCTTCCAAAACTACACCTGTTCTGTCATCAATTCCTAACAATGCAAGCTGTTGTTTTGTTCTGGAATTCAAAAATTGAATTATCTGCTGGGCCTGCTCCGGCTTGCCCCTTAATTCATGTCTAGTTTTATTTATTTCTTCTTGTGCTATCTTGACTAATTAATTTTGCTCAAAAATAGCTTGAATGGAAGGCCAAATATCTCTTACTAACTCAATGATGTTGCTCCAAAGAATATCATTTATTTCGTTCAGAGGCTTTTCCAGTGAAAGATCTTTTTGTAAAGCCTCAACCAATTTCTCCAATCTTTTTATTTCCCTGAGGTTGTCAGCAGCTGTCTTTTTTGATGTGTCATATTTTCCCTCCAATTTTGTTAATTGTAATTTTGTTTCTTGGAGTTCTGTGACCTTTAGCTGCAAACTCTCCATCTGTTTAATTAAATCCTTAGAATTCAAATTAGAAATGTTTACCTGAGATGGTTGTTCCTGCTGTCCTGTAGTTGTAGTACCTGTTGTTGAAGTTTGCTTGATGATTTCCTGTTCCTGCAGTGTTTTTTCCAACTCCTTCTCTGTTTCATTTAGTCGCTCTGTCAAATTCAAGAGCAACTCCATCATTTCTTCTTGTGAATTTCCTTTTATAACTTCCTGTGTCTGAGGGTGCCTCGAGGCTGGTAATTTCAGCTGTTTTCTGAGTGCAGCTATATCATCCTCTTTCTTTTTTACCAATGCCTCAATACCTTTAATGTCTTTGGGATTGTGACCCAAACCAATGATGATCTCTTCTAGAGATTTTATTCTATTGTCCTTGGCCTGTGAGGAGGCCCTCTCAATCTTCAATTGTGCAGTAGTATTATTCAAGGAATCTTGCAGCGTTAAAGCTGCCATGGCTTTGTTGGTGAGAGTAGAATAAACCATTTCCCCCGTTTGTCTATGAAGCTCTATCTGATCCAAGGGATGGATATCTTTTGCTAAAACTTCAAAATTTGTTCTGATGTAATCTGTTGCTGAAGTTGGCTTTGGCACCTTTGCTTTAAAGTGGCTCATTTGCATTTTACCTTGTGAAAGATCAAATGCTGACATCAACCTTTGCTGATTGTGAGGAGCCATCTTCATATACTGATCGTATACCTTCATTTTCAATGGTTCATTCTTTGTTTTGATATTAATGAAGGTTTTCTTAATGTCTCCAGTATCTGTCTTTGGCGGTCTAAAAGAAGATACTTCAGTGCTTAATTGCTTTTGTATCCCTTTATGGCTTATGTTTGTTTCACTTGCTGTACCTGTTTGCTGACTATCTTCCCTACCATCATCAAATATTTCATCTATAATCTCTACATCTGGAGGTGGATCAGACTTGTGTTTTTTAGCTTGATAAACTTGTGGGGCTCCTTTTGAAGGTGTGGTATCTGGAGCTGGCCTCTTTTTCCCTATTTCCAAATTCAGTGGAGTTTGCATCTCTGGAACTTGGATTTGCTTTGCTGGTGTTTGAGAAGCCTGAGATTGTTCTGGTGCTTTGGAACTCTGTGATTTTTCTGCCATTACCAGGGTTTCAATGATCTGAACTATAGGTTATTTTCCTTTACCCTTGGGCTCTGCTGCTACCGATGGACTATCTTCCTGTAGAGCTTGTTGTAGAGTGGCTGCTGATGATGTGCCAATGTAGGGTACCTGCATTTGATCATATGTTTCTAGGTCAAATTTCTTCTCAACATCTTTCATAAGTTTATTCAATTTGGCAGCTCCACTTCCCTCTTCAACAAGTGTTCCTTTAACCCATTCATCTTGATTTGCATACTGTTCTATGTCAGGAATTCTGTGATGTATATAAGGAGATGACTTATTTTTTAACCTTCTTTCACAAATGAAACCAAAGGGGTCATAAGGGACCCAACGGAAAGATGTCCGGAATTTTCTCTCTAATATAAGTTCTGCATCTCTCTCAGCTTCTCTAGAATTGCAAATGAAAGGACCTAACTGGCTTTTGATCCTTAACTGTGCTTTCTTCTTTACATTGCAGAAATGGATTACATCCGAGTTATTCATCTGTCTAAAGTATTCCAAAGCAAAAATTCTCATTGGTACATATCTGGGTAACTTGAATGGATGTAATTCACATCCATAAATCCTGATAACTGTATGGTTTTGGTACAAGTACCAATCCCCAACTTTGTAACTTTTTGACAATTGCAGGGTCTTTCTTATCTCAGTACTAAGCCTCGGGGGAGAAACTCCTGTTAACAAGGTTGTAGCAGGATGTACAAACTGATCAATGAATTCTGAATAAGAGTAGGGAGAATCAGAGGACAAATGAATGATGGGGGACCAAAAAATAACAGACCTGGGATTACCTTTAGCATCAAGTTTCTGAACAGGGAAAGGGAATCTGTCTGACTGATAAAAGATCATGAGATGATAGATAACTGAGGAGTACTTGAAAACCTTTTCATTATCTAGCCTTAAAAATTGATCATGGATTTTATTGGCAATGAAGGAAGCATAATCATACTTAATCTCAGGAGGCTGCCCAGGGGTAAAGATAGATAGCAAAGCCAGAGTTATCTCATCTACATACTCACTGGTATTGAATCCTAAGACAAAGGATATTACATTCACAATAAGCCTTCCCAATTTATTGAAAAAGTAAAAACCATAGGGGGGAGTCCCTTTTGGCTGATGCTCAGGTAACATGAAATAATGACACATTGCTTTTAATTTCTCTGGGGTTAACTGTCTGGTTTTCTCAATCAGCCCTTCCATGGATAAAGGTGCTAATTCTTGTTCTGGCTCAAAGTATAACATAGCATTGATAGCCTGAGGTGTGATAGGGAACAGAACACTTTGATCAGGAGCTAATACAGCTCTTTGTGCAGGATCATAATTTGCATGACAGTAATGAATGATTTCAGGGAAAACGTGGACTGTAGGAATAAAATACCTTGGGAGATTGGATTCCCACAACCCTATAAGATCTTGCCCCTTTAAGTGTTCGTCTCTGCAGCGACAGAAACTCAAACTGGGACTTTCATCAAAATGCAGGTCTTTAATTTGGAAATCTTCATCTATTAGAGGTAAATAGTCTAATTCCCGGTGAGGAGCATTCAATGGAGTGATATTTAAAGCTGTCGGAGCCTCCATTTTGGTTCTTGTGGATTCAAAATGGAGGTTTTCGTTTTTCCTTGCAGACCGGGCGGGATATCTGACAAAAGAGGAATTTGGAACAATTCGCAGGTTTGGGAAGCAAATTCACAGGTTTTAAATCTTCAATGAGGACTCAGAGAGGATTTTTAACCATTTTTTCAGAGAAAAAACAAAGGAAACTAAGCTTGACTTGCAGTCGGGGCGCGAAATGATAAATACCTATTTTTAGATGGAACTGGTTCTTTAACAGGTAATGAACAATGGCGGGGACGTTCTTTAACACGGGCGCAGCTGAATTTCAGAGTAAATTGGTGTATTTGCAGTGGAATTTGAAATTGCAGCGGGAGCTCTGTCTCTTTCAGAAACTAAAAATAACTGAAAAAACACGAAAATGGCTTATTTACAAGTCAAAAAGGGTTTTTGTCTTTTTCGAGGTGATGACGTCATTGACGTACGGGGTGACGTAGGAAAGTGGGGCCGGCGGTATGCGGTAAGCGGTAAGCGGTGAGCCCGCACCGCTTATGGACGAAGGCGGTAAAGGACGCGGGGGGAGCGATTCCATAGTTTTAACGCCACGTGGAATGTTGACTTTTCAAAAACCGCCCATCCCCCGCTGGTTAACATGCTGGCAAGGGATGGGCAGCGGGATTGATGATCACCGTTGATCAACGAACGGATGATCCAACGGCTGAAAGGGATGGGGACTTGCGCGATTTCAAAGGTGGGCCCGTTAAGGTTTAAAAAGGTTTTAATGTGAAATCTAATCACCCCGGGGACACGTTAATAGGCGGAAATGGTTGTTAATTAGTCCAAATGATTAATTAACCCCGTGAAATTATGAAATGGATTGCGGCGGAGCTTGGCCAGGTGAATGCTACGTGGAATGCCGACGGTGGCATAGACTTTTGCAAAGTTTATTGATATGTTTTTGGTTTTAAACATACTTGTCGTATGTCTAAAGTTTTTTGTATATATTTTTTATTATATGATGAATGAATTAATATAATTAATTCATCATAGGGGCGGAATTTATATATAAGGCTATAGTTTTAACCAAAGGGTTTATAAAGCGGGGTGTCTATTTTAAATGTGCGGGAATATATACTTTGGTAAAACATTATAATAAAGGGTTTTGGGGATATTTATTAGAAAAGGGAGTTATATAGTTAGGAAAAGGGATTTTACTAGGGATTTAATATAGTAAAATCAAATGTTAATATGAAAAAGGACAAGGAAAATCAAAACATCTTTGTACATCTAAGAAAGTGATAACTTATGAAGTAAATTGCAACATTTTATCTTCAACACTTAAACTTAGAATAACAAGTTGTTTTAAGGAATTTTATGGAATATTGCATCAGTTTCCTAAGTAAAATAGGATTTTACTTAGGAAAAAGTTAAAGATGGAAGATAATCAATGATGGATTATTTTAAGTGCTTAGGTCTTTTTGATCATTAGGCCGAGGGTCCGGTCCCTCCAGAAGTCAAGGAAATGCCTTGAGCCCCTTTGATCTCCAATTACCCTAGTACTTTTGGGGAAATTAGTAAAACTCTTGAGGGGGAAAAATGATGGGGGAGGTTAATGAATTTGACTTTGCTTGCTGTGATTTTCCAGTGTATTTTCTGCTTCAGTACTTTTGATGAAAGTAAATGATTAACTAACATGTAACAGCACCATTCATCAGATAACACTTTTCAGCACCATCTACCTACCCTATCTACTTAACACTACCATTTTGTCTTCTTTATTAGGGTGCATTTAGACTTGCAAACCCTGATCAATCTTTTCTTTTTACATGATGAATCTGTCTATTTCTACCCTTATTACCTCCAAGGGCTCAGATTAAACTGTTTGGCTAGATATTTATTCTCTAATCTATAACATGAAATTGAAATATGACTAAGCCAAGTTTAAACAGTTTGACTTATTCATGAATTGTGGCAAAAGTTTCACAAGCTGCACACAATTGATTTATTACAACAGAGTAAAAAGTAGTGGCATTTGGATTTGCACACTTTCCTTGGTCTATTTTTTTCTTGGGGTTCATTTCTTTCTCTTTTTGACCATTTTTATTCTTTTTACCCTTTGATCTTTCTTTTAGGGTATACCCTCTTTACATTTTTTAAATTTTTTGATTTTTTGGTTTTTTTTTAAGAATATGGAACACCTTTGCTCAAGTAAGAAGGTTTGAACATATTCCACACTTCCATCAAGACAATCATGACAGATGAAACCTATTGATATAGGAGGCTAACACTGGCTCCACTTGGGGATGGCTTTTCCTTGTGGAAAGTCAAGAACAGCAGGTCAGATGCCTCAGAATGTCTTCAAACTGAAAGTATGAAATCTTCCTTCTTCTGGTAGCTTTATTTTACATATGATAGTGAAGCTTTTGGAACTTAGGGCCTTCACTTCGGGCTTCAATTCCAAGAAGTCACCATCCAATCCAAACTGCAGTAACAAAAAATAAAACAAGCAAACAATATATTATGTACAAGTTAGAAACATTTAAACATTCTAGTAAATTGGATCAAAATAATGCTTAAGCATTCGACCATTGACTGGTCCTTCTTCAACTTCTGAATTGTCCAAGTCCTTCAAAAAGTAAGTGTTGTTTCCCCGCAAGGCATGAATGATATAAGGCCCTTTCCACAAGAAATCAAACTTCCCATGTTTTCCTTTTTCTTCTCTTCTAGAATCCCATCTTAGGACCTTGTCTCCTAACTGAAAATCCTCTGCTTTAGTCCTTTTATTAAACATTTTCTTTAGCTTTTCCTGTAAGACTTGTGATCTTTGGTATACCTCTTCTCTGGTTTGTTGCAGGTGGATTGTTTGATTAATTCTTCTTTGAATGTCATTTGGCTCCACTTGAGCCTCCTGAAGTAATTTCATGACAGGGATTCCTAAAGATGATGGGAATCTTGCTTCCATACCATAAACTAACTCATATGGACTAGTCCCAATGGATTTCTTGGTTGTAAGTCTGTCTGCCCATAATGCATAGGTCAGTTTCTTATGCCAGTTCTTTTTATTTTCCTCCAACAATTTCTTAATGATATTGATCAAACTCTTATTGGAGGATTCTGCTAGTCCATTACCCCGGGGGTAATAGGCTGTGGAATGGCCTAAAGTAATATGATATTTATGGCAGAAACTAATCATTTTCTTTGATTTAAATGCAGCAGCATTGTCTGTTATAATCTTTTCTGGACATCCAAATCTTGAAAGTATGTTGGTTTCAAGAAACCTTATGATTACAGAATCATTGGACTGTCTACATGGGATGGCTTCAATCCATTTGGTGAAATAGTCTGTAGCAGTTAAAATCCATCTATGTTGCCCTGAAGAAGGGGGGTGAATCTCTCCAATAAAATCTAATCCCCATTGTTGAAAGGGTCTTTCTGTGGATACTGGTTTTAAAGGCAGAGGTAACAACTTTCTTTTACCCTCAAATATCTGACATTTGTGACAAATTATTACAAATTTCTTTACATCAGAAAATAATGTTGGCCAGTAAAAGCCAGCCCTTAAGATCTTGTCTGCAGTAGATTTCCAGTAGAGATGTCCTCCACAATCCCCTGCATGAAATTCATTAAGCACTTTATCAGCTTCATCTTTTAAGAGACAATTCAATAATATTCCTTCATGATTCTTCCAAAATAGAGTGCTATCTAAAATACAATATTTCAAAGATGTCATTTTTAAAAATCTTTGCTTAGTTCTGGACAACCCTGGAGGAGCTTACAGGTTTAATAAAACATGAATTATATCAGTATACCAGGGTGAATCTAAGAAAGCTTGACTGATCTGAGGAGTCGCCATCTCCTGCTCGTTATCCAGTTCATTGATATCTAAGGCTTGGCAATTGGTTTCTGTCATAAGTTGTGCTAAACCCTGGCCTTTTATCAATTTGGTTGGTTTAATCTCAATATCATATTCCAAAATGGTAGCTATCCACTTACCTCGTTTACCTTCAATGCCATCTTGAGTCAAAATATCTTTAACTACTGCATTAGGCACATAGGCTATCACATGAGAATATAATATGTAAACTCTGAAATCTTTGATTGCTTTTACCAATGCAAAAGCCCGTTTTTCCATAATATTGTATTTTAGAGATGCATCCCTCAGTGCTTTACTAAAAAATGCTATTGGCTTTTCACACCCTTGGTCATCTTTTTGAAGTAAAAAAGCTGCAACAGTATGTTCAGAAGCAAATGAAAAAATAATAAAGTCTCTATCAAATTTAGGACTGGTCAGAACTGGTGTCCTTGTTAAAGCCATTTTAATTTCCTCGAATGATTGTTTGGCTTCTACAGTCCAATCAATGCTTGAATCTTTCCTCAACATGTTAGTCAGTAATCTAAGTAACTTCGCTAGACTAGAAATAAATCTTCTCAAGAAGTTGATTTTTCCTATAAATGCTTGCAATTCTTTTATGTTTCTGGGGTGGGGTATTTGCAAAATTGCTTGAATTCTTTCTGGATCAATTCTAATGCCATCTTTAGAAATGATATGTCCTAAAAGCTTTCCTTCTTCCAAACCAAACAATGACTTCTTAGGGTTTAAATAAATTCCATATTTTCTGCACTTTATAAATACTTGCCTTAGATGATCTAAATGTTCTTGATCTGTTTTAGAGAAAACAGTCAAATCATCTAAGTAAATGACCAGAAAATCATGTATCTCTTTAGCAAAAGCAATGTCCATTGCTCTTTGAAATGTAGCTCCTGCATTCTTGAGCCCAAATGGCATTTTGACATATTTAAATGTACCCCATGGTGTGGTAAATGTTGTTTTATCCTGATCATTGGGATGAACCAGAATCTGGTTGTACCCTGAAAATCCATCCAGTAGTGATATTCTCGAAGATCCCACTACCCTTTGCAAAATGTGATCCATTTTCGGTAGAGGATAATTGTCTTTTAAAGAAACTTTATTCAAATTCCTTAAATCAACACACAGTCTGATTTCTCCTGTCTTTTTTCTTGTTGGTACCAGGTTAGAAACCCATTCTGAAAATCTGATAGGAGCTATAATCCCTGCTTCAAACATTCTTTTGATTTCCTTTTCAATTGAGGGTAATAAAATAGGATTAATTCTCCTAAGCTTTTGTTTAAAAGGTTTCTGGTCTGGTTTCAAAGGTATAGTATGTTGAATGATGGATGTATCATAAGATTTGAGGTCTTCATAGCTCCAGGCAAAGACATCTTGGAATTCTTTTAATAGTTCAACATATTTAACCTTCTGATCTTTTGGAAGAGATTTGGACAACTTAACAATTTTTGGATGTTCTTGTGTTCCTAAGTTGCATTCTTCCATATCAGCCTTAACAGGTTCCATTTTAGGTCTGAATGGAATATCATTTGAGTCGAATAGATCTTCCAAAGGTGTTAATCCTTTGGGTAATTGATTATCTTTTAAATTGATGATTTCTGTTTCATCTATGATCTCATCAAATTCCATTTGTTTCAAATTTTGCATGTCTTTTTCAGTGAATGTGGTTGGATGCAGCATATGAATCGCATTTTCTATTGAAATTTCTATTTTTTGTTCTTTTTCTTGATCAAATTTATCAACAGTTATGTCTTCATCTATATTACAGTTAGAAAACTCATTCTGAAGTGTCAAAAAATTATTGATTTGATTGTTATTCTCAAATACTTGCCAATTCAAAAGATTGTCTGGTATTGCAGGCCTGTGCCTTATCTCAGCTGAAAACTGATGATTAGGATCAAAAGGCAACTTGCATGTACTAGCAAACATTGCTAAACCGTGAGCATGCAAGTTTTGTTTCCTGGGAATTTTGGCAAGTTGGGCTTGTAGAAATGTGTTGAGAATCTCTACAACTGTCTCTCGGTATTGTTTCAGTCTCATGTCCTTTGTTGCACGTTCTCCTTTAATCTGTTGGATGATTAGTTCAGAGTCACCTATAATTGATACTCTAATGCCTCCTAACTTCTTGACATGTTTAAGCCCCAATAAAAGAGCTTCATACTCTGCCATGTTGTTAGTGCATTTGAAATTTAACCTATAAGCATGACCCTCTGCATGATTGTTTTCTACATTGTGTAACCAAATCCCAGCTCCTGCCCCTAGTCTGTTTACTGAGCCATCAAACTCTAAATGCCATAGAATTTCATGTTCATAATCTTCATCATTTGTTTTAACGTATTTTCTGACAGGAGCTAGTTGTTTAGTTTTTTTAGGTATTTCTCGGTCATCTGGTGTTTCTTTGTTTTCAGAGATTTCTTCAATTTTAACCGTGGTTTTGTTTATGATTTCCATTTCAGGAGCTTCTATTTCAGTAGGAATATCTGACTCAGCATTGTATAAAATAAAAGAATCCATGTCAGAATGTACAGAATAAACAGGGAAGTTTTCAGGCTTCTCTTGGCTACTCACTAAGTACTTCATCAAAGTTTCTCTATATAATCTTTTAGTCTGACCAAATACTGAAATAGTTGCATAAGACATGTCTAATTGAATAGATCCTCCAAGTTTAGCACCCCAAGACCTAGACAATAACATACCATATTTAGGTGGAATATCAGCAACTACTATGTCCATTAAAACAGACTTAGCAGGGTATTGAATCAAAGTGACACACAGATCTTTAATTAAACCTAAACATTTTACCTGACTGGAATCAAATGAAAACAAATCTTTGTATGGTCTGGTAATATCTAGATTCAATCTTTCCATTACTTCTTTTGGCATCAAATTGTGAGATGCTCCAGAATCAAGCATTGCATTATGGAGTATCTTGTCGTGAACATTCAGGCTTACATAAAATGGAGGAGTTCCTCCACTTTCTGGTTTGCCATTAACCTCAGGGCCAAAAAGAAGTTTGGGTTGATCATCAAGAATATTTACTGAATCATCTAATCCAGTAATGTTAATGTTTAAAGACTTGGAAATCTGATTCCTATAGACATCATGTTTAGCCAATTCTGATAAAGGAACAGCTATCTTGAGTTTGCCTATTTCAGTTTCTAGATTAAAGGGTTTTTCTGTTTGAGCTTTAGTGTTTTGCACAGTTGGATTTTCTCTGTTTACTGGATCTTCAATGTTTTTCTCTTTTTCATGAATGAAGTTTTGCTTTGAAGATGTTTCAGGACTAACTTCTACTATTTCTTCTACAGTTCCTACATGAGGAGATGTATTGGATTGCTGTTTGTCGATTGGTTGGTTGTCAGAGACATCTTCAATTATTGGATTTGAAAAACTAGGAGTTATCCTAGGAAAAATTTGTATTTGGGGAATGTTTTGTACAGGGGAAGTATTTTGTACAGGGGGAATGTTTTGTTTTCCTTTGACATTTTGTTTTGTGGTTTTCTGTTTATTTTTCTCTGGTACATCTATCCGTCTACTTCTCAAGTTGTACTGCTTATGAACCTCGTAGATTGCCGTGTCATAGCCTTCTTTGAAATCAAAAGTCTCACCTGAATGAGTGTGGAATGTTTCAAGGATATGATTCTCTTGATCATCCTGAGATAGGAAGACTTCTGGTTCATCTTTGTCCTCATTGACATTGTTTATTTCTACATCTTCTGTAGGTTCTTCTGAGGTTGAACCTTCAACAAAGTTTTCTTGGAAAGGTGGTCTAATGTTTTGATCAGGGACATTCTTTCCAATATTTTGGTTCGGATTCCTCCTAAAGTTTGGGTTTCTTGCAACATTCTGGTTATCAGTAGCAGACTTTCTTTCAATGGTTTCCACTCTATCACCTAATCTTTCCATACCTTTAATGATTGCATCCAGCTTCTTTTCAAAAGCTGAAGGTTCTTCATTCATAGGCATTCTTCTCTCTGCCCTAGCTCTGGCTCGTTTTTCTATCAGATTTGCTTCTACACTCACCACTATGCTTTGCATTTCCTCTAATGTTTGTGGAGTTCTTTCCCTAAGAGAATAAGCTATATCAGAGTCAAAACCGTCTGGAAATTTGACCAACACGTTATTAGGTGGGGGTCTTAGGTTCAGAGGAACTGCATGATATGATTCATTGAATCTTATGATGTAGTCTTGTACGGTTTCATTTGGTCTTCTTCTTAATTTTTCAAATTCTGATAGGATCTGGAGAGGATCCTTCTTTTTCTCCCATCTGTTCAAAAATGCCCTATACAAAGCTTCTAGGTCAGCAATACTGTTCGGGGCGAGAGCCCTAAACCAAGTTCTAACTTCTCCGGTAAGACTTTGTACAAAAATTCTCATACGGATATCATCAGTATCAATCTCATAAAACTCAAAGTAATCTGTTATCCTTTTGGTGTGTTGTTGAGCTGTGTAGGTACCTGATCCGTCAAAAGGTGTGATCTTACTTTGGTAGTCTGGTGGTAAAGCTGGAGGGTTGGCTGGTAACTGTAAAGGGGCATATCGATTAGCCATTGGAAGATAAAGTGGAGTAACAGGAGTAGCCGGTCTTACGGGAGGAGATGGAGGTCTAACAGGAGGAGAGGGAGGTCTAACAGGTGTTTGAAAAGTGGCTGAGCTCGGAGATGCTTCAGTTATCACAGAAATGTTTGAGCTTTCTTCAAAGGCTTACTCAGATTGAATGGAGTTATGCAATTCTCTGTCAAGATGATGTGAAACAAATCTGTATTGCAAATCTTCAAAGAACAAAGGATCTGGAATTAATCTAGATAATTCAGTCTCAGAGAAATTTACAAACAAAGATGTTTCAAATTGTGCATCAAAAGGAATGTCATCAATATAAATAATTTTCACAGGACAAGATGCAGATCTAGAGAGTGGTCTAGAACTACTTGTACTTTCCTGACTTCCTCTTTCAGAACTTTCTTGACTTCCTTGTCTTCTAAGAATCCTAGGGATCAGATTTGGATTTTCAAATATTGGTGGTGGATTGGGGTCCGGATTTGACCTAGTATGTCGAATCCTTTCTGAAGCCAGTTTTCTTAGAATATGTGTTTTTGGATTTTGGGTTTTAATTGAAAAATAAATACAACTTCTACAAATTCTTTAAGAAATAATGATATGTGATTAAGATTTCCTCAAAGATCTGTTTAAACTAGAGAATCTGATTGAAAAATTTGAAACTAAGATTCAACTTATAAGCTAAATCAGAGATAGACTGGAACAAAATTTATTTACTTTTGCATTTGCATAGAAAACGCAATTTCAAAGGCTACCTGGCTGATCTTCAGACTCTGTCTATAGCTTATAAATCAAACACTAGTATCAATAAAATGATTCTGGTCTACGAAACCAGAGATTCTGGGTTCGATCCCCAGTATGGTCGCCACTATGTTATCACTCAGGTTTTCCTAGAAGTTGTGTAAGAGGAAAGTATACCCGAGGTAACCACAAACCAACCTTTTAGATGCAGAATCTAGCCAATCTGCATCCAGAGAGGGCTCTCTCTTTATGATTTATCTTTGTTCTTAGAAGTTTTTAGGCTAGTTATAGATCCAAGAGTTTGTTTTGGGAAAATGGTGGAATCCACAAACTAAGGGCAAGGTTGAGAGCTTTCAGTCCATTGGGCTATGGAGTCAAAGGATGGCTTTACTGGATTTCTATTCTAAGCACAAGATGGTATTACAGGGCAAGATAGCTAGACAAAGAAAAATCCTTAAAAATTTAAAGTGGATGGGATGATCTTGAAGGGATGAAAGGCAGCTAAGAATCTTTCACCATGTTCAAAAGAAAGAAGTGAAATGACTACAAACAAAGAGCAATGAAGAATTCCGTGTTATAGTAATCAAACAATGTTTAAATTAGCGAAGCAGGAGCATTTAAGAATTCATGCTTATAGCTAATTTAGAAGAAAACATTTAAGAACAATCACATTTGAAAACAGAGTACAATTAAGCAAATTCTGTTTTAAACCTTTATGTAAATTATTCAGACATGGATATGATGGTATTTCAAACTAATATAAAATTTCAAACAAAGGGTAGAAACACTTATTGAACTGTAGTCCAACACATGAATCCTGCAACAAGTCCAGTGCTTCAAATCGTCATCCAGCAAGCCACAAGTAAATTTCTCCAAAAGCTTTTATTCCGAAAATCTCAATGTTACAGCAGAGTAATAGAATCCACCCTCAACTCTCTCTTTGAGGGTTTATTTATACAAAAAATAATCCTAACAATCTTACTCTATCCTAGCCAATAATCTAGGCTGACTTAAAGCATATTTACAAACAAACAAGAGACACATGGTCTCGTAAATAGAATAATGAGTAACGGCTGATGTGCTGTTCCTTTCTTCATGGACGTGCTAAGGATAAGTGCTTAAAATAGGGCTCTGTGTTGTCCTTTGCGTATTCCTTTGACTTGTTGAATACTCTTTCTTCTTATGGATACTCTTTAACCTTTCATCTGATACTCTTTCATCTGCTTTTCTGTTTTTTACCATTTACTCAATAGTAAAGATAAACTTTCATCCTGAAAACATTTTTTTACAAAACTTCCAGCATTTCCTTCCACCACTGATCATCTGGTATCATTGTTCTTCTGAGTTTCCTTAAAGTTTCATCTGCTTCAGTAAGTTTATAAAAAGTGGGCTCGTTCGTAAATAGATACTTTAGTTCATGCTCCAGATGAAATAGATTCCTCACTTTTTCATAAATACTTTTCCCGGTTGGTAATACAGGTTCTGATGAGCTAGTAGAACCTATAGCTGTATTTTTAGCATGAGATTTTATTCTTTTCTCATATGTTTCCAAGTCTACTATTTGATCCTCTGTGAGCATGGGACTTGGCAATTCACTGTCCAGCAAAGCTTGAAACTTCTCTCTGAAAACGTTGATATCGACCAAAATGTCAGTACACTTTCTTTCTAGATTTTGCATGAAAGTCCTTTTGGTGAAAACTCTCTTTGCTTCCAAAACTACACCTGTTCTGTCATCAATTCCTAACAATGCAAGCTGTTGTTTTGTTCTGGAATTCAAAAATTGAATGATCTGCTGGGCATGCTCCGGCTTGCCCCTTAATTCATGTCTAGTTTTATTTATTTCTTCTTGTGCTATCTTGACTAATTCATTTTGCTCAAAAATAGCTTGAATGGAAGGCCAAATATCTCTTATTAATTCAATGATGTTGCTCCAAAGAATATCATTTATTTCGTTCAGAGGCTTTTCCAGTGAAAGATCTTTTTGCAAAGCCTCAACCAATTTCTCCAATCTTTTTATTTCCCCGAGGTTGTCAGCAGCTGTCTTTTTGGATGTGTCATATTTTCCCTCCAATTTTGTTAATTGTAATTTTGTTTCTTGGAGTTCTGTGACCTTTAGCTGCAAACTCTCCATTTGTTTAATTAAATCCTCAGAATTCAAATTATAAATGTTCACCTGAGATGGTTGTTCCTGCTGTCCTGTAGTTGTAGTACCTGTTGTTGAAGTCTGCTTGATATTTTCCTGTTCCTGCAATGCTTTTTCCAACTCCTTCTCTGTTTCATTTAGTCACTCTGTCAAATTCAAGAGCAACTCCATCATTTCTTCTTGTGAATTTCCTTTTATAACTTCCTGTGTCTGAGGGTGCCTCGAGGCTGGTAATTTCAGCTGTTTTCTGAGTGCAGCTATATCATCCTCTTTCCTTTTTACCAATGCCTCAATACCTTTAATGTCTTTGGGATTGTGACCCAAACCAATGATGATCTCTTCTAGAGATTTTATTATATTGTCCTTGGCCTGTGAGGAGGCCCTCTCAATCTTTAATTGTGCAGTAGTATTATTCAAGGAATCTTGCAGTGTTAAAGCTGCCATGGCTTTGTTGGTGAGAGTAGAATAAACCATTTCCCCTGTTTGTCTATGAAGCTCTATCTGATCCAATGGATGGATATCTTTTGCTAAAACTTCAAAATTTGTTCTGATGTAATCTGTTGCTGAAGTTGGCTTTGGCACCTTTGCTTTGAAGTGGCTCATTTGCATTTTACCTTGTGAAAGATCAAATGCTGACATCAACCTTTGCTGATTGTGAGGAGCCATCTTCATATATTGATCGTATACCTTCATTTTCAATGGTTCATTCTTTGTTTTGATATTAATGAAGGTTTTCTTAATGTCTCCAGTATCTGTCTTTGGCGGTCTGAAAGAAGATACTTCAGTGCTTAATTGCTTTTGTATCCCTTTCTGGTTTATGTTTGTTTCACTTGCTGTACCTGTTTGCTGACTGTCTTCTCTACCATCATCAAATACTTCATCTATAATTTCTACATCTGGAGGTGGATAAGACTTGTGTTTTTTAGCTTGATAAACTTGTGGGGCTCCTTTTGAAGGTGTGGTATCTGGAGCTAGCCTCTTTTTCCCTATTTCCACATTCAGTGGAGTTTGCATCTCTGGAACTTGGATTTGCTTTGCTGGCGTGGGAGAAGCCTGAGATTGTTCTGGTGCTTTGGAACTCTGTGGTTTTTCTGCCATGATCAGGGTTTCAATGACCTGAACTACAGGTTCTTTCCCTTTACCCTTGGGTTCTGCTGCTACTGATGAACTATCTTCCTGTAATGCTTGCTGTAGAGTGGATGCTGAAGACGTGCCAATGTAGGGTACCTGCATTTGATCATATGTTTCTAGGTCAAAATTCTTCTCAACATCTTTCATAAGTTTATTCAATTTGTCAGCTCCACTTTCCTCTTCAGCAAGTGTTCCTTTAACCCATTCATCTTGATTTGCATACTGTTCTATGTCAGGAATTCTGTGATGTACATAAGGAGATGACTTATTTTTTAACCTTCTTTCACAAATGAAACCAAAGGGGTCATATGGGACCCAACGGAAAGATGTCTGTAATTTTCTCTCTAATATAAGTTCAGCTTCTCTCTCAGCTTCTCTAGAATTGCAAATGAAAGGACCTAACTGGCTTTTGATCCTTAACTGTGCTTTCTTCTTTACATTGCAGAAATGGATTACATCTGAGTTATTCATCTGTCTAAAGTATTCCAAAGCAAAAATTCTCATTGGTACATATCTGGGTAACTTGAATGGATATAATTCACATCCATAAATCCCGATGACTGTATGGTTTTGGTATAAGTACCAATCCCCAACTTTATAACTCTTTGACAATTGCAAGGTCTTTCTAATTTCGGTACTAAGCCTGGGGGGAGAAACTCCTGTTAACAAAGTTGTAGCAGGATGTACAAACTGATCAATGAATTCTGAATAGGAGTAGGGAGAATCAGAGGACAAATGAATGATGGGGGACCAAAAAATAACAGACCTGGGATTACCTTTAGCATCAAGTTTCTGAACAGGGAAAGGGAATCTGTCCGAGTGATAGAAAATTATGAGATGATAGATAACTGAGGAGTACTTGAAAACCTTTTCAGTATCTAGCCTTAAAAATTGATCATGGATTTTGTTGGCAATGAAGGAAGCATAATCATACTTAATCTCAGGAGGCTGCCCAGGGGTAAAGATATATAGCAGAGCCAGAGTTATCTCATCTACATACTCACTGGTCTTGAATCCTAAGACAAAGGATATTACATTCACAATAAGCCTTCCCAATTGATTGAAAAAGTAAAAACCATAGGGGGGAGTCCCTTTTGGCTGATGCTCAGGTAACATGAAATACTGACACATTGCTTTTAATTTCTCTGGGGTTAACTGCCTGGTTTTCTCAATCAACCCTTCCATGGATAAAGGTGCTAATTCTTGTTCTGGCTCAAAGTATAACATAGCATTGATAGCCTGAGGTGTGATGGGGAACATAACACTTTGATCAGGAGCTAATACAGCTCTTTGTGCAGGATCATAATTTGCATGACAATAATGAATGATTTCAGGGAAAACGTGGACTGTAGGAATAAAATACCTTGGGAGATTGGATTCCCACAACCCTATAAGATCTTGCCACTTTAAGTGTTCGTCTCTGCAGCGACAGAAACTCAAACGGGGACTTTCATCAAAATGCAGGTCTTTAATTTGGAAATCTTCATCTATTAGAGGTAAATAGTCTAATTCCCGGTGAGGAGCATTCAAAGGAGTGATATTTAGAGCAGTTGGGGCCTCCATTTTGGTTCTTGTGGATTCAAAATGGAGGTTTTCGTTTTTCTTGTAGACCGGGCGGGATATCTGACAAAAGAGGAAATTGGAACAATTCGCAGGTTTGGGAAGCAAATTCACAAAGCTAAATCTTCAATGAGACTCGTAGGAGACGAACCATTTTTTCGCAGAAAAACAAAAGGAACTAAGCTTGACTCTGCGTCGGGGCGCGAAATGGATAAACACTGTTTAGATGGAACTCGGGTTTCACTGTGTAATGAACAATGTATGGACGTTTCTTATCGACTGGGCAGCCATTCTGAGTAATTTTGGTGTATTTGCAAAGTGGGAATTTGAACAAGAATGAGCCTCGTCTCTTTCTGTAACTAAAAATAACCGAAAAACACGAAAATGCATACGACAAGTCAAAAAGGGTTTTTGTCTTTTTCGAGGTGATGACGTCAATGGATGGACAAGACGTAGGAAGGGGGGCTTCAAGGCATGCGTAAGCGTAGGCAAGCGGTGAGCCCGCACCGCTTATGGACGAAGGCGGTAAAGGACGCGGGGGGAGCGATTCCATAGTTTTAACGCCACGTGGAATGCTGACTTTTCAAAAACCACCCATCCCCCGCTGGTTAACATGCTGGCAAGGGATGGGCAGCGGGATTGATGATCACCGTTGATCAACGAACAGATGATCCAACGGCTGAAAGGGATGGGGACTTGCGCGATTTCAAAGGTGGGCCCGTCAAGGTTTAAAAAGGTTTTAATGTGAAATCTAATCACCCCGGGGACACGTTAATAGGCGGAAATGGTTGTTAATTAGTCCAAATGATTAATTAACCCCGTGAAATTATGAAATGGATTGCGGCGGAGCTTGGCCAGGTGGAATGCCACGTGGAATGCTGATGGTGGCATAGACTTTCGCAAAGTTTATTGATATGTTTTGGTATTAAACATACTTGTCGTATGTCTAAAGTTTTTTGTATATATTTTTATTATATGATGAATGAATTAATATAATTAATTCATCATAGGGGCGGAATTTATATATAAGGCTATAGTTTTAACCAAAGGGTTTATAAAGCGGGGTGTCTATTTTAAATGTGCGGGAATATATACTTTGGTAAAACATTATAATAAAGGGTTTTGGGGATATTTATTAGAAAAGGGAGTTATATAGTTAGGAAAAGGGATTTTACTAGGGATTTAATATAGTAAAATCAAATGTTAATATGAAAAAGGACGAGGAAAATCAAAACATCTTTGTACATCTAAGAAAGTGATAACTTATGAAGTAAATTGCAACATTTTATCTTCAACACTTAAACTTAGAATAACAAGTTGTTTTGAGGAATTTTATGGAATATTGCATCAGTTTCCTAAGTAAAATAGGATTTTAATTAGGAAAAAGTTAAAGATGGAAGATAATCAATGATGGATTATTTTAAGTGCTTAGGTCTTTTTGATCATTAGGCCGAGGGTCCGGTCCCTCCAGAAGTCAAGGAAATGCCTTGAGCCCCTTTGATCTCCAATTACCTTAGTACTTTTGGGGAAATTAGTAAAACTCTTGAGGGGGGAAAATGATGGGGGAGGTTAATGAATTTGACTTTGCTTGCTGTGATTTTTCAGTGTATTTTCTGCTTCAGTACTTTTGATGAAAGTAAATGATTAACCAACATGTAGCAGCACCATTCATCAGATAACACTTTGCAGCACCATCTACCTACCCTATCTACTTAACACTACCATTTTCTCTTTTTTATTAGGGTGCATTTAGACTTGCAAACCCTGATCAATCTTTTCTTTTTACATGATGAATCTATCTATTTCTACCCTTATTACATCCAAGGGCTCAGATTAAACTGTTGAGCACCTTTTATTCACTCTACCTAGCTACTTATCTGCCAAGATTAAACTTTTTGGCTAGATATTTATTCTCTAATCTATAACATGAAATTGAAATATGACTAAGCCAAGTTTAAACAGTTTGACTTATTCATGAATTGTGGCAAAAGTTTCACAAGCTGCACACAATTGATTTATTACAACGGAGTAAAATTTAGTGGCATTTGGATTTGCACACTTTCCTTGGTCTATTTTTTTCTTGGGGTTCATTTTTTCTCTTTGTGACCATTTTTATTCTTTTTACCCTTTGATCTTTCTTTTAGGGTATACCCTCTTTACATTTTTTAAATTTTTTGATTTTTTTGGTTTTTTAAGAATATGGAACACCTTTGCTCAAGTAAGAAGGTTTGAACATATTCCACACTTCCATCAAGACAATCATGACAGATGAAACCTATTGATATGTCACCCCCTTCCATCCAATCACACACCTTCCAAGTTTCTTTGGCACCCCATCCTGAGTAGTACATCCCTTGGCAAGGCTTCCTCGCATCGGAATATACAAAAACCAAGGCATATACCTACCTAAGAACCATCATACTGGTCATATCATGCTCAGGGAAATCAATATACATTATTGGGTACCAGTGTCTCACAATGGCCCTGATCCTGAAGTGCTTTACCAACATACTGTTGCATGCTCCAGTTCCTTTTTATATTGTTTCTAATGCTTGCAATCAATTTCAACCACTAAACCGGGCATTTCCATGCTTCCTTTACCAAGCACATAATTTCCATTAGATTCAAAATAAATTGAAATAAATTCAAGGCATAACTCATTGGTAGCTCATTAATAAGGTACACTTGAAAACCTATTCAATTCCTGTCACAACAAGTCAAACTAGTTGTTTGATCAATCATCATGTATAAACACATCACATCTGGTTATCTCAAAACGCAACCATCATAGGTCAAAATCGTGAATCACATGCAATCATCATAAACCATAATCATAAGTGAGAATCACATATCACATGCACAAATCTGAAATAAAATACTGATACTTATCCTTCATCGATCCTTACTTCTCCCTTCATTATTTTGTACACACACCGAATTGATTGCCACACCTACCAATATCCCAATGCCTTTCCTTCTCTTCAATCATGTACACATATACAAAGTGTAAATCACAACACATATACCCACATACAATATACAACACCATACAATATACACACCCACACTGGCATACGACATACACCTACACCCGGTGTACAATACAATATAATAGATACACCTACACCAACATACAACACATACACATACACCTAGTGTAAAATACAACACAATACATATATATATACAACACATACACCTACATTCAGGATGTTAGGGCCCTATATTACGAGTGTAGTCCCTTATTGTTGTTAGTGTAGCCCCCTTATTGTTATTGTTTTACCCATGTAGTCCCCATATTGTTATTAGTGTGCCCCATAATAGCCCACTATTGTTATCGTTGTGCCCTTACATTATTATTGGTAGGTCGGTTAGGATTATATTGTGATCCCATGGACTCCTCTATATAGAAAGGAGGTTTTGTCATTTGTTTCATCCAATAATTGTTCATATACGTAATTTAAAGGAGGTTTCTCCCTCGAAGAGGGTGATTTCTAAGTCATTGATCCTTATTTTCTTCTATTTTGTGAGCTGGTTTCATAACATTTGGTGTCAGAGCTTTGGATTTTAGGGTTTTGCTACTTCAAACAGGTCATCGTGGAATTTTCACTATAAATTTTTTTCTACGATGGTTCAGAATCTAAAAAATAACCCATTTGTGAAGCAATCCTAAGGAACTTCGTGTAAAAAATTCATATCTTGGTTCACAATATTTTCAGAGATATGATTTGTTGAACTTAAGGTTTTTGCAGGCTCCCGAATTTCATCTCAAAGAGGTGACCTTGGGAAACTCATCATAACTCTCTCTCTCTGAGCATCAGATTGGAATTCTATAAAAATTGACCAAAAGTACACGGATTTTAGTTTCCTATGTATCAATTTTAGAGCCAAAGGAGGAAAAAGTGACACCTGGCATGTCGTACAAGTTCTCTCTACTGAACGAGTCCATAATTAGGTCTTTGTGGGATATTTGGCATAACTTTGTCTTGAAGAATCCAAATCATGTCAGACCTATGGCATTGGAAAGAAGATTTAGAGGGATAATAAAGGACAGAAGATAAAATCTTGGGGATCCAAAATCATAGAGATACATCAGTTTCAATATTGAGCTCCTCAAAAGCAAGAAAAAGGTGTGTATTTTTTTTTAATTTCATAAGTCTTGTTTGAAAAATCAGTTTGAAGTGATTCCAGGGGCATATTGAAGCATAGATATCAGTATTGGGTTCTAAAATTCCCCCTAAAAATAATTCAACACCCATTAAGCCCTCAGAAGGCTCTACTAGTACTCATGAAGAGGAATAATTGCAACATGATATATCAAAATTACAAGACCAAGTGCAACAATTTTTTCTCTCGCAAAGAGTAACAATAAATGAAATGGAAGCTAAGATGGATGGATTGAACAATGGCATGGAATCTAATATGGATGGTGTGGAAGCTAAGATGGATGGTATAGAAGGAAACATGGAAGCTAATATGGATGGTTTGAAGAAATGTGTGAAAGCTAAGATGGATGGTTTGAAGAAATGCGTGGAAGCTAAGAAGGATGGTTTGAGGAACTACATGGAATCTAAGATTGATGGTATAGAAGGAAACATGGAATATTTGAAGAAAGACATTGAAGGTTTGAAGGAAGGTTTGGCAAATTTTCTACAGGAAAAGCTTCCTAATGGCGAAAAATTAGTAGAGGAAACTCATGATGAGAACAAAATAAATGTTAATCATGATTTTATAGACTCTAAAGTTGGATTTAAGACCCACCATATTCCAAACATATACATGAGGAAGTTTTATGGCAAGGATCCAATAACTTGGATACTACAAATGGAGCAAAACTTTGAGCTCCATAATACACAAAACACACCAAAGGAACACATTGCAACTTTATATTTAGAAAAAAACCAGTTTGCATGGTATCAATGGCTTTTTTCTCGTAAAAAACTGGTCACTTGGTCAATTTTTACGGAGGAAATGATAGCACATTATGAGGATACAAAGAGAAACACCTTCTTTATCCAATTGATAAATCTCAAACAAAAGGGTTCAATGATGGAGCACATTGAGGACTTCTAAAAATTGAATACAAGGGTAAATAATATTCTAGAGCAATATAGGATTAATGTCTTCATAGGGACTCTAAAGGATAACATCCAACATGAGGTTTATCTTTGGGAACCTGATACATTGGAGAAGGCATTTAGGTTGGCAAGAAAAATTGAAAGAAAAATTATGGCGACAAGGAATCCTACCACTCACAACTATAAAGATGGAAGTGTTGCGACTCCTAGAATTCCACAACCTACAAGGTTGACACCACAACAATTGGAAGAAAAAATAGCAAAAGGGCTTTGTTATAGTTTTGATATAAAATAGGCTAAAGGTCATAAGTGTGTTGAGAAGAAATTATTTTATATAGATTCTAAAGAGGAGGAAGAAAAGGAACAAGAATCTTCAAACGAATAGGATAAACACCAGGTCCCAACCCTAGAGAAAGAGGAAATGAATCGACCATATCCTGTAATGAATTGGCAGGAATAACCACTCCTCAAACTCTCAAGCTAAAAGGACATATGAAGAAGAAAAATGTAATAGTGCTTATTGATTCGGGTAGTACCCATAATTTTACTCATTGTAAGGTAGCCAAGGAATTGAATTGCTTCCTATACCCAGCACCAGAGTGTCAAGTGATGGTGGCAAATGGAGGAACTATAAATTTCTCTAGGAAGTGCCATAATATCAAGCTAACCATGCGGGAATATGCATTGAATTTTCCAATGCTTTCCATTTCAATGGGTGGTGTTGATGTTGTACTAAGAGTACAATGGTTACAATCTTTGGGGACAATAGCTTTTAATTTTCAAGAACTTTTCTTGAATTTTTTTTTGGAAGGAAAGGAAGTTAAATTATGGGGTGTTGCAGGGAAGCTGGGAAGGATAATAAACTCTAATTTCAATACAAAACTTTCAAATAAAGAACAACAAGGCATCATTGGATAATTATGCTCACTAGAAGTTCCAACATCAAAATCATCTATTTATCCAGATCTCCAAAATGTCTTTGACAATCATTCCAAGGTGTTTGAAACTCCCAAAGGAATCCCACCTATTCATGATCATGATCATTCTATTCATTTGATTCTAGGAAGTTCTCCTCCAAACATCAGGCCTTACATATATCCTTATGTCCAAAAGAGCGAAATTGAATGTATGATTACAAAAATGTTAGAGGTTGGTATAATTCAACCTAGTCAAAGTTATTTTTCTGCTCCAGTAGTGTTGGTGCACAAGAAGGATGGATCATGGCGCATGTGTCCAGATTATAGGGAGCTCAATAAACTCACTATTAAAGATAAATTTTCCATTCCTGTGATCGATGAATTATTGGATGAATTACATGGAACAATTTATTTCACCAAGTTAGATCTCGGTTCAGGATATCATAAAATTAGAAAGAAGACTGGATACATTCCGAAAACAACATTTCAAACTCATGAGGGTCATTATGAATTTTTGGTCATGCCTTCGGGCCTTACCAATGCACCCTCTACATTTCAAGGGTTGGTGAATTCCATTTTCAAACCCTTCCTTAGAAAATATATGATAGTGTTTTTTGATGATATACTAATCTACAATAGGTCTTGGAAGGATCATGTTCAACATGTTGACAAGGTGCTGAAACTATTGGAGGAGAAGAAAAAATATGCAAAAACCTCCAAATGTTTCTTTGGAGTACAAGAGGTGGAATATCTGGGTCATATTATATCTCAAGAGGTTGTTAAGGTAGACCCTAAAAAAATTAATGGCATTAAGGAATGGAAAGTCCCCACAACCATAAAGCAGTTGCGATGATTTCTCAGGTTAACAGGGTATTATCGAAAGTTTGTTAAGAATTATGGGAGAATAGCAGCACCTCTAACAACATTATTGAAGAAATATGTATTTTCATGGACTCCTGAAGCAACTAAGGCCTTTGAACATCTTAAAGAGGCAATGTGCCAAGCACCGGTCTTAGCTACGCCAGAGTTCACAAAAACCTTTATTGTGGAATGTGATGCCTCAGGAAATGGAATTGGTGTTGTTTTAATGCAAGAAGGAAGACCCATTGCTTTTGAAAGTCGTCCAATCAAAGGAAAATATTTAAAGAAAGCTATTTATGAGAAGGAAATTTTGGCAATACTACATGCACTAAATAAATGGCGACCTTACCTAATGGGAAGACACTTCAAGGTAAAAATTGATCATGACAGTCTTAAATAATTTTTGGAACAAAGACTATATTCAAAAGAGCAGCAAAAATGGGTCACAAAGATGTTGGGTTATGAATTTGAAATCATCTACAAAAAAGGGAAGCGAAATGTTGTTGCAGATGCACTCTCAAGAAAGGATGAGGATGTGGAAGCATTTTTTTTGTGCCATTTATATTATCCAACCAGATTGGATAACGGAAGTAAGGGAGGAATGGAAGAATTACGAAGAAGTATGGAAACTCATTCAAAACTCGCATCAAGATCCCAGTACATATGATACATTTAGTTGGAAAAATTATTCCTTATGGTACAAATATCGCTTATATATTTGTAAGAATTCCCAACTAAAACAAAATATTATTTTGGAATTGCACACCTCTCCCTTAGGAGGACACTCAGGATTTTTAAAAACTTACCATGGGGTGAAGAAAGAATTTTTTTTATGGCCTTAAATTTGATATTCAAAATTTTGTGGCAAAATGTTTGGTTTGCAAGCAAAACAAAGTTTAGACAATTAAGACCCCGGGTTTGCTACAACCTTTATCCATTCCAAATCAACATTGGGAGGAGGTTTCAATGGATTTTATCATAAGTTTACCTAAGTCCGAAGGAAATATTTTCATCATGGTGGTAGTTGATAGAATTACCAAGCATGAAAAATTTTGTGCATTATCTCATCCATTTAAAGTGAGTACAACTGCTACTGCATTTATGGAAACAATTCAAAAGCTACATGGAAACCCAAAGATTATTGTACGAGATAGAGATCCCATTTTCACTGAAAATTTTTGGACGGAATTATTTTCTTGTTTGGGTACTTAGATAGTTCATAGCTCATCTTATCATCCTCAATCCGATGGGAAAACTGGGATAGTGAAAAAAAATGGAATGATATCTTCGTTTATTTGTATATGATAAACAAACACAATGGGTCAACTGGTTACCTCTAGCTGAATGGTGGTATAACACTCCCTTCCACACTGCAGAAAAAATAACCCCATTTATGGCACTTTATGGATATCATCCATCATCCATCACATCATCTTTAAGAGAAATTTCAAAGGTTCAAGCAATGGAAGATCACATCGAGCACCAACAACAAGTTCTCTAACTCTTAAAGGATAACCTAAATTTGGCACAGAATCGAATGAAACAACAGGAAAATCAACAATGCAACGAGAGAAGTTTTGATGTAGGTGACTGGGTATTTTTACGATTACAACCATAAAAACAAATGTCCCTCAAGAAAGCTAAGAAGGATGATAAATTATCTCCAAAGTACTATGCTCCTTACAAGGTGTTGCAAAATATTGGTACTATGGCATAAAAATTGGAGCTTCCTGCATTTTCTCGAGTGCACCCAGTTTTCCATGTTTCATGCTTAAAGAAGGTTATAGGTGACAAAATTCTAGTTCAAACAATAGTGTCAAAACTTGATGAGGAAGGGAAAATCATATTGGAACTTGAAGCAATCACGAAAATAAGAACTCGACAACTACGAAATCTATCAATTTCAGAGTATCTCATCAAGTAGAATAACTTACCCACTCAAGATTCCACATGGGAGAATGATAATTTTATACAAAAGCATCCAAATTTACACAAGCGTTGAGGACAACAATTTTTTGAAGGAGAGGGGCATGTTAGGGCCATAAATTACTAATGTAGTCCCTTATTGTTGTTAGTGTAGCCCCCTTATTGTTATTGTTATACCCATGTAGTCCCCATATTGTTATTATTGTGCCCCATAATAGCCCACTATTGTTTGTTATGCCCATACATTATTATTATTAGGTCGGATAGGATTATATTGTGACTCCATGGACTCCTATATATAGAAAGGAGGTTTTTTCATTTGTGTCATCCAAGAATTTTTCATTTATGTAATGTATGTTAGTCATCTGTAATTTTTACCTTTGTAGATGACTAAATTCTTATCCTAGATTTCTAGAAACAAAATCCATGAATATTGTGAGTTCTATAAATCTCACTGCCTTCATTATCCTTAGCATACTTTTTTCACTATTTCATTATCCCATCATGTCAAGGTCATCCTACCACTCCCAGAAGACCCATAATGGGCTCAAGCTACTCATATTCACTGTGTTTTGCCACCTTTGACCTTATCACTTAGTTTGGCCTTGCCCGACCCCTCTATTTGCCATCTATGATCACCAACCAACCTACTTTTTCCCATGTTCACCAGATATCTTAAAGCATTTATGGTCTCAAAATCCCTCTATAAGCTCTTTATATTAGTCAATTTCATCCATTTCTATATCCTCAAATACACCCATTGATCACGAAGCTCTGTTTTTACACTGTCAAGATCCCTAGCCTAATCTCAGTCAAGGACCAAGTCCAAGGAATTTCCCATTAGGTCACTAGGGTTTCACAAGTTGTAAGGTTATTTTGGAGGCTCTTAATGAGGTAAATCAAATGGAAAGGGAGGTAAGCAACTGTTTGTCCAAGTTTGATAGAAAAACCTTCAAGAGAAACCTCCTTGATCAAAGCACAACTTCTGCAAAGGACAACTGCCCATCTTAGAAATTTCTGCAGGAATAAATGAGATGGCCATCATCAGATAAGAGGTAAAGTGAGAGGCCAACTCCTCACTAAAAGACATTCACAGCAAAGGAGAGACAACATGTCTATGTTCAAAGAAAATTAGGGTTTTTATGACTGATTGGCAAAACAATGTTGCTAGGCAAGGAGCCAAAACCAAACCACAAGGATAGAGGTACATCAACATAACTGTGCATGAACTGAAGATTTATTGAAATTGGAAATGAAGGTGAGAGACCTCCTTGATGACAATAGGCATAAGTTGAAAAATGATATCAGAAGGTGACTTACATGGTTTGTCAAGGCAACGCTGTTTCACTGCACCTAAGGGAGAAATTGTAAAGAGTATCAGTATGAAGGAGCCTAAACTTTCCAAGTGCAGTCAAAGGTCTTTGAAATGGTCAAAATAAGGAAAGCATGAGGTTAAGTGTCAGAAATGGAAAATCATGCTAACCATGAAATCCCTGTTGGGTTATTAAAGGTTGTAAAAATCCAAACAAAGAAAAAGGGATCAAAGACAAATGTGTTATAGGCACCTGCAGCAAAACAAAAGTGGCCAAGAGAAGACATAGTGGACATGACTCACAGTCTTTGTCAATATAGAGATATCACTGTCAAAATCAGTGAGAGGGGAATAAAATCATATTTTCAGATTACCCACAAAGAGATCATTTTTTGTGTGTCTAAAGTCACCTACTGCAAAGGTAAAAGAAATATCAATAAAGGGATAAAAAGATCAAAAACAAACATTAGAAACGGGGGGTTTTAGGTTTTAAATTATTTTTCCAAAGGTATAAAAAGCCATTTTTTATCACTCAAGCCCATTTCTCATTTGCAAAAGAGAGTGGACGGTTTTCAAAGAAAGATTTCGGAGTTTCTAGCAAGACTTAGGGCCAAAAAAAAACACGGTGCTGCGCTCCTGAAACACAGTGCTACGTGCCTATGCGTGATCCTTGTGTAAGGTGTAATAGAGCGCTGCGCTCCTATGAAATACTGCTACACGTTTATCGCGTGCAGGACCGCCCAACCACTTCGCCCGGTGTTGCACGCTTGCACTTCCCACTTACAGACATTCATAGGGGGCCCGACAACCCATGCAGGCCACCCGACAGGACCAGACAGCATGCAAACTCTGCTAGTGCTACACATTCGCCCTACCCTTCCACACTGCATGAAGGCCCGACTAGCCCGAGCCTTGCTCGTTCGACAACCAACCAAAGGCCATTCAAGCCAGCCTAACAACCCTACAGAAGACCGACCCAACTATATGCAGCTCTGACGGCACTATGCTCATGTTTTCCGCCCAGGAACTACGCGTAGGGCTGTTCAGGCCGACCTGACAATGCATGCAGGAGCCTGAGTGCTACTCTCCTGTGCTACGCGTTTAGCCAGGAAGTTTTTCAAGCTGTGAAAGCCTCCAAATTTGCTCAGAGCTCCTCCTTGTCTAAGCTTGGCACCTCCTGAGGGTTTTTTTAAGAGGCATTTAGATATATTTCCCCCTTTCATATTGTTTTAAAGGGGGAACTTAGAGAGAAAGGTAAAAACCCTAAAGGAAGAGAAAGGCTTGGTCGCCATGCTAAAAAACTCTGTTGATTGAATAACACTCACCCATCTACATGATAAAGATACACTGAGACTTCTTTGCTAATCACTCATCATTTTCCTTCAATTGAAAATCACCGCCATTCTCATTATCATCTCACTTTCCCTCTCCATATCATTTCACAAGTAGTTCAGGGTTTTGTTTTCAAAGAAAGAGTAAAAAAAATGTCTAGAGAAGGCAATAATGACAGTGGTAAGGGAGGCCAAAGGCCCAGGGGACCACAGAGAAAGGGTGGAAAATTAAACAGGTTTGAGCCTTTGAACACCAAGGATTTGACAGCCTCCCCTACCACAGTTGCATATTTCCAAGAGGTAGGTTGTCTTGATTTCTGTGAAAAGGTACAAAGAGTCCAAAGTCACACTGATTTGACCAGACTTTTTATCCTCAACCTCTATGACCATCAAGTGCATCTAGCTAGAGTGAATTTTGAGCTATCCATGGATACAATTGTTATGGCCACTGGGATACCTTGTATGGGAGAAAAATGGTTCAAGCAGGTAAATTTGGACTTAAGCCATTATCAACCTTTCTTGAAACCAAGATACCAAGCTGATTGCAGAACTATTTTTCCCTTTTCCCATTTTTTGGAGAGATATGCCCCCTTAATGAAAGTCATCATGAAGTATTTTACATGTGAGGGGAGGTTTTCTAGACTTTATTTCTACCATATAAGACTTCTTATGCACTTCACTAGGCCCAAGCTACTTCATTTTCCCTATTACCTTTATAGAAGTATTGATAAGATGTCATACATTGTGCAAAATAGGCCTCCTTCACAACAAATGTAGAGTCTTTTTCACCATTATCTTATGAAGATGATTGTGTTTCATCAATTAGAGCAACAGGGTATCCCATGGGAAACATTCATCGCCCATGATGTTTTCACAAATCCACAGCCTCTTCCTCTGCAAAGTTTACCCTCATCATCTCATCCACCTTCCTCATTTCCTCCATCGACCCTCACTGACCATTATTCCTCATCCACACATGAATCTTCTCCCCAAGAGAACTTCCTTTATTCACCTTCTCCTAAAGCATTAGAATAAGAAGAAAGTGATGAATAGCAAGAGGAAAATGACGGTCAAGAGGAAAATGATAGTCAAGAAGAAAAGACAAATGATGAAGAAGAAGAAAGTGAAAATGAAGAAAATGATGATGAGGAAGAAACAAAGGATAGTGAGGAAGAAGAAATAAATGATGAGGCAGAAAGTGACAGTCATGAGGAAACATAAAATGACAGTCATGAGAAAGAAAATGATGAGGAGGAGGATGATGATGAAAATCAAGAGACAAGGGAAGATTATGAAGAAGAAGACAGTTTAGAACAAGAAAGCAGTGATAAGACAGATAATGCAGAGGATGATGAAAACAAAGGCAGTGAGCCAAATAGTGAGGAAGAATTAGATGAAGAAGAGGAATATGCAAGCAATGAAGAAGAGGCAGATGCAAGCAATGAAGAAGAAGAGACAGAGGCAAAATTATAAGAAGAGACAAAGGATGAATTAGAAGAAGAGGGCAGTGAACATGACAGTGATGCATATGAAAATAGGGAGCATGATAGTGGGAAAAACAATGACACTGATGAAGAGAACAGTTCAGAACAAAATGACAATGCATAAGATATGGAAGAGGATGGAAATGATGAAAATGATCAAAAAAGTAATGAATACACTGATGAAGACACCTCTAACAGTGACCACACAAAAAATTATGATGGCAATGATAATGTTGCAAACACAGAGGTGGATGACAGTGGTGAATATCATGACAGTAATATTAGCATTAAGGAAAATGAAAGTACCTCTCAAGATGGAAGTCAAGAACAAAATGAAGAAGACATAAATGTAGACATCATTAATGAACGAAAAGACAATCTTAAGGCTAGCCATGAAAAGGGCATTCTAGCAGACAAATTTGATTTTCTCTCTCTCACATATCAAAAGGGGCCAAGGTTTTTGTTTGCTGCCACCAAAAGGCAAGGAACCATGCCATCTTCCTCAGTCCAACCACTAGACAAAGGGAAACAAAAGGTAAAGGAAGAAGAAGAAAATCATGAGGTTGAGAGGGAATTTGAGATCATTTAGGTGGACAGTGATGAGGAGAATGAAACAAGGATCACAAACCTTCTCCTCCAAGACAGAAATGCACAAATTGAAGACCTTCAAGTACATTTGAATATGGCCAGGGGTGTAAAGGATGTCCTTGACTTGGAGAACAGGAAGCTAAGAGCACAAATTGCAATCTATGAAGCTAGAGCCATCAAGGCCCGGAAAGAAGCCCAAAAGGCACAGGTGAAACAAGATGAGTTCATGGGAACTTATGAAGAGAGTGAGGATGAGGAAGGACAATATAGGAGGAGACCTAGAACCATAGGATTGAGGAAGGCATTGGAAAAACAAAGGGAAGAAGAATCAGTCTTAGCAGAACAACTTCCTCTTAGTGAACAACTTGCAATGGAATTCGCACATGATTTGGAGCCTTGTTTGGAGAGGGCCAACATAAACTTGGGGGCTAAATTGAAAAAATAAAATCAAGATCTTGATCTCCAAAGAAGGATGACTAAACATTATGCCCGGAGAAACCAAATTGCAAGGGATAAACTAAAAAAGGCTCAAACCAAGCTCCAAGCACTAAAAGAGGAAAAATTCTAAGCTATACTTGGGATCTTGGCACAAGCTTCTCTACAAGTCTCTAGAAACCCATGAGGCACACTTCCACCAAATTTGGGAGAATTTTGACAAGTTTTTGTTTTTTGCTAATTTTAAGGGCCAAGGGGTAGCACACATGGTGCTACACTTTTTCTGAGAGCATCTTCAAGAGGAAAGGCTCAAATTTTTGGAATCCTCATCTCAAATGTAGCATGCTCACAAAGTTTCAAATCAATTAGAGTTGTTTTGGTCCTCCAAAAGGGTAAAAAACACCCTAATTTTCACCATTTTGCCTGCTTTTCAGGACATGTGCTGCGCCTTTACCAGTCTTGGAATTTTTGGTTTTTGAATAGGTTAATGAGGTTCAATCAGAGAGAAAAGGGTATATCTGGAAATTAGAATCAAATGAATTTCCAACGAGCCTTCACGAAGCCTATTATGACATCGAGAAGACCTCCAAAACACTGCTGCAAGATGACCCATTTTTCATGCTCCTGTAATACGCCCTTGGCATGGAAATTCATCTTAAAACACAGTGTTGCGCCCTTAGCAGAGGAAAAGTCAACAATGTACACTTGGAAATTTTCAGGAGGCTTGTCAGACCTCAAATGTTAATTTCTTTCCTAAAAATTCCCGAAAAGATATTTTGTTTTAGATATTTTGTGCCTTGGGCCTTGCAAGGTCTCAAGGACAATAGTGACATTTCTGATTAGCCAATAGGCTTCTAGAGACTCTATTAGGTTTTTCTCCTCCTTTATTGTTAAAAGGAGCATTGAGGACTCATTGTTGATGTTGGATTTTGATGAGTTTTGAGAGCAATACATGGTTCTTTGAGGTTAAAGAACAATTTGGTGTTGTGGAGTTTGTGGATGATTTTCCTTGATTGATGATGATGAAGGCTTACTTGCAGGATCCCTGAGTTTGGTTAATGGTGATGTGTCTCTAATTTGTTCATTTTTTCTTGTTTATCATTGTTTCCATCATTCTATGTTGCAATAGATTAGAAGAGTATAGGTTGAGAAATGTTGTTTGAGGCACCTTAGTCCTCCTGTTTGTTATTGTCTTTATGTTTTCCTCTGCTGGGTTATTTTAAGGAATTCTTAGCTGCTCTTTATACCCACCTAAGTTTTTTTATTTCATCAATGTATTAATATTATAGTCTCCAAATATGTTTCATGGTAAGCCCTGCTTATTTGATGCTATCTAAAATCTGTTTGTAAAATCTCTTTTTGAAGTATTACTTGTTAGGATTAGTCAAAGAGGCCATGTTTTGATCATGCCCTTTGCCCATGCTTAATAGGTTTGCCTCAAAGTTCTTTGTAGCTTGATTTATGATGCTTAGGAGTTCCCTCTTCATGGATTAAAGTTATTTGTCATCTTATATGTTTTCAAATGTTGAAAGTGAAATCATTGGAGTTAGATAAGTTCTCTTGCTTTCTTTATTTCACTGAATAGTTCATCTTGGATGTCTATTTGTTTAAGTATTGTCATTGAGTTAATGGTTTGCCCTATCTCATGATTATTATCTTTTGATTATCAGTATTTGAGACCTTCTTGTTTATGGGTATTTGACAAAGTATTCTTCACTGCCCTTTTCTCTACCTAGTTCACCAACTTAATGTCCATCTCACTTCACGCATAACCTTAAAGATCCATTGACCACACTAAATTTGCCCTGTGATGCACTTTGACTCATTGTTGAGATATCCATGACTTTCATAGACTCCATGTTGGCTGGATAAATCAATCTTGTGGACAAGATCGATCTCCCTAGTATCAGAAGATAGTCTAGCAACAAACAGACAATTAAATCTATCTTTCTCTAGATATATAACGATTTAGAATTAAATGCTACAAAGGTGTTAAAATCCTACCTCGATCCAATGCTTGTTTTTAGTAGTCTTCTTTCAGTCGCCCGGAAGAGTTACGTTTGAAGAACTGCATTCACAAACAAACAAACATCAAATAGCACCTACATAGCATATATTCATAAATCACATCCAGTATGGTGATCAAGGAATCCATAAAATAAACAATCAGATGACAGATTATTGAGAAAAACAAACTTATTTGTATTAAATTTGAAATAGTAGAAGAAACTTACGACCTTTTCAGCCTTGATG